>JAOTQJ010019633.1:0-12966 GCA_025642045.1 Solanum sejunctum | reverse complement strand
TTCA
Source organism: Solanum sejunctum (assembly GCA_025642045.1). Lineage (NCBI taxonomy): Eukaryota > Viridiplantae > Streptophyta > Magnoliopsida > Solanales > Solanaceae > Solanum > Solanum sejunctum. The sequence continues at coordinate 12,962 of JAOTQJ010019633.1, read as the reverse complement.
ACCCATAGGCTTGCTCTTATACTCAATCGTAGTTCACTCAATTTTATCAAGACTAGGATCCCAAAGGACTTTAATCGGGTTGTAATGAATGACTAAGGATGCGTAGTATAGCATATCAGTAAAAGTGGTTCATCCTTTCTTGAACTCTACACACACTTCTCGTGCTCATGATTCCTTTGATCCTCATTTCTTTTCTTCTCCAATTGACATCTTTTTTGCTTTTGATTTTCAATCCTAGGTATCCCCTTTGCAAATATTCATCAATAAATTTGGCGAGTCTGCTTTTTTCATGCAAAATCTTTTTTCCATAATTTTAAATTTTTTGAATCTTTTTGTTTTTCTCATCATGCAAGGACTCCTCACCTTCTTTCTTTTTTTTCTATTCTCTATTTTTACATAGGAGACACCCCACTTCTACCAACACCCCAACTTAGGCCTTTAGCCACTATTTTCACTCACTTAAGCTCAAGGAGAGAATGATAAGGAACAGGAAGTAATTATCTTCCAAAATAAAGGTCAAGGCTACATGGGTGCCAAAGAAAGGATCAAGGCTCAAAAAGTCACTAGGGGATGAATTCAATGTCTGGGAGGCTTACATGGTCAAGGTGGACTTAAAAGAAACCAAAGAAGGCCTAAGGTCCTTTCTGAAGATCACGCTCAAGGTACACCTCTTTCTAAAGTAAAAGCGATCGTCAAAGTACTAAAGCTAACGAGGGTTAGGGTCGAATCCCACAGGGAATAGGGGACTTTTGTAACTTTGTTCACCAATAATCAATTCAAGATTCAACTAACTCAATTATCTAAAAAGGAGTGGTTCACAATGACTGAGAGGAAATTAATCTAAACAAACTTAAATTGGAAGACAAATAATAATGGAGAGCAACTTGGGTATTGTGTTCCACAATTCACTAACTCAACTTTCCTGTATTTTACAATTCTTAAGTAGAACTGTGCACGTAGAATGGTAATTTAGGTTCTTCAAACCTTTTGATCAAAGATGAACGTCAAGTTTCACTATGGGACTCGGCCAATCTCCATGGTGTGCTCAACTAACCATTAACTATAGTCTCTGTCAACCTCCCTTGGTCGAGTTTGGTTGATTAGATGAGAACACATCATAGAATCTTGTTAATCATTCTCTCTTCCTATTCATTACAACCTCGATCGGAAGGTAACACTAGGCAAGTTCTAATATTGGCCACCATTAGAAAATATTCAAAATGAAGAGAAATGATTAATACAAACAAATACTCATTCTATGTATTGCAAATAACCCGGGTTTTCTAAGTTAGATTCTCATGGTTCCCACAATCCCAAGTTGTGGGTTTAGCTACTCATAACTTGAGCAAATAAAGAAAAAATGAATCGAGAAAACATGATTAAGCACTTACCCAAGAAGTTGAAGAACAAGAAAACCCAATGTTTATCGAGAATCACAAGATTAAAAGTCGAATTTAATAATGTAGTCTCCAAAACTAAAACCCTATGAATATTATAATTTCTTCCCCACTATTCTATTCTCAGCTGCTCTCTATGTACCATACTAAAAACTTTGAAAACTTCCTTAAAGGACCTAGTATTGTCTATATAGTGTTTACAAATAAGTCCTAAAATTAATTAGAAAAATTGGCCGGCGCATGATACAATGCACAGTTACAACTTGTAGCAAGGTTCATGAGCTATAATTGGGCTTTTATGGTCATCCTTATGCATCTTAGACTTCACCTATATGAAACACCTTCACGAGTCATAGTCTAATCTATGACTCGTATTGACTTCTCGTCGTCCACATTTGCATCACTTAGTCTAAATCTGATCAATACTAGAAATCTCTACGAAACCTCCCATTATGACACGTAGATAGAACTATGACTCATAAATGGGTCTCGTGTGGCTGAACTTTAACTTTTACTTTAACACTCGAAACATTTACAAGACTACCTCTATGGCTCATAAACTAAGATACAACTAATAGAGGCTCTCGTATGTCCTCAAAAATTAGCAAAACTTGTAATTTTTCCCAAAATTGAGCCAACCTGCTTTTCTTGTAAAGACAAACACAAAAACACATAAAAAATTATAAAAGTCTCATTGAGAACACACAAAATCCTAAGTTTTAGGCAACAAATGTGCTATATTTTGACAACATATCAACACCATCAACTTAGCATTATTGCGTGTCATCAAGCGATGACTCAATCTATATAGATTATAAAGCAACACATATCATTCAACCCAATGGCATATACCATACTCAAATCTAACTCAGGTACCCGTATCAACTTATTCAAAAAAAGATCATGTACCTATTTAGCAAACCACAACATTAATATGCATTCAACAACACAACTATGACAAGCAAAGAAATATCAACAATCCACAATTGTTGAACAAGTGAAATATTGACAATGCATTCCTCACAAGAAAGTCCTTTTTTAACACTCAATGAAGATTTCAGAATTTAACAATGGGCAATCGTACTAACTCTCACAAATGACATTCATGCATGATGACCAATATTATAGACTTGTCCATATACTCATGATCCGAACTATTGACTAATTGGGTCGGATCACTTTAGGACTTGATAAGCTTGTAACATAGGCTCATGGGGCTTTGGTAAGGCATTGTTGAAAATTAGTGACTAAAGGTCAACCTTGAACCACGCTTCTCAAGACTTTCACCTTACCAATCCAATCATTTCCACTTTCTTTTCCCTTTTTCTCCCTTTATATTCAAGCTTTTTTGTGTATTCTCTCTCATTTTCAACTATTACATCATTTTCACAAATTATTTTTCTTGTTCAACTCAATTTATGGCATATTTTTCTCTTTCTTTCAACCGATGCATGATATTCTTTTCTTTTTTCACATTCCCAACTCATTACCTAATTTTTGCTATTTACCCTTATATTGGCCACCCTCAACTTAGGCTTTTAGCCTATGTTGAAATACACAATATTTACTCCCCAAACCAAGGCCACTTTGGTCGCCACCCTCAACTAAGGCTTTTTACCTAAATCAAGGTTTACAATGCTCAAGGATAGACCAGGGCCAAATTCAAGGTATTTCCCTAGACAAGGTTAGGCTAATCAGGTGTTGAGAGAAAATGATACATGTAAGGGTCAAATATTTGTAACAAGGGATGGATTTCATATTTGGTTAGTCATTTTGGGAAAAAAATGGACTAATTCAAAGAACAAGGGCCTAAGATCCCTTCCTAATCCATATAATCTCCAGTCCAACTTAGAGTAAAAAGGTAAGTTTTAAATCAGCACACAATGCAAGAATATAACAAAATCAGCTCACACATACATGGAATTCCATATATAGCCAACAAAAACTCACAGATCATGCTTCATATATCAAATTGTCATCACTTAATCAGAACAGATATTGCCAAATCATTCAAAAATGCAAAGTTCCAAGATAACTACTAATCAAAAATTTTTGTGGGTACCAACTTTCAAAATATTTCATAAAACGTCAAAAACAAGGCACATATGCCATAAGTTCAACTATTATATACTACAAATATCATCTAAAACATCCTAAACATGTTAGTTAAAAAAATTAAATATCCACGAGAAAAATAAACACAGTCAAAAAAATTTCGAGATTAAATTTTGGGGTAGTTATGGACCAAAAACTACTCAAACGTCACCCTAGTCCATAACTACCCATACCACATTAAAAAATTTGTACATTAGGCTCAATCCACCATGTAAGCAAGAATAATATAGTATGGGCCAAAAAATATACCTCGGCGCCCAAGAGCCTTTCCACCTTGAGCTACCTCCCAAGCAGCGCCTGATTTATAGTCATAGCACGATATAATCATCTTGAATATTAGACTTCTCCAAGATCCCATTCTTTAACCATCTTGATCTCTTCAATATTTCCAAGGTATGGCTTGACTTTTTCATCATTTACTTTGAAAGTGCCACCTTTTAGACTCTCTAATTCAATGGTCCCATGAACAAAGACATGTGCTACCTGAAAAGGTCCAAACCATCTTATTTGATCTTCCCAGGGAACAATTTTAATCTCAAATTAAAAAGCAGAACTAAGTCTACTTGTGTGAATTGGTAGTTTTCTATGCGTCGGTCATGTTGGATTTTCATTCTTTGCTTATACAAGGCTAATCTCTCATATTCTTTTAACCAAAACTTATCAAGATCATTGAGCTGGCTTAATCTAGAGGTAGCGCCAGCATTCCAATCTACATTCAACTTCTTCTATGAGCATATTGCTTTATGCTCAAGTTCCATAGCAAAAATAAGTTGGTATGGGGACATGCTAATAGGTGTCTTGACTTCAGTCCGGTATGCCCATAATACATCATCCACCTTTTTGAGACCAATCAGTTTGGTTTTTATTCACAATTTTAGATAAAAACTACTTAATTTCCCTATTTGACAATTCCACTTGTCCACTTCTTTGAGGATGATAAGGCGTCGCCACCATGTGTTTTACTCCATACTTTTGAAGAAGAGGTTTAAAGAGTCTATAGCAAAAGTGAGAATGTCCATCACTGATGATAGCTCAAGGAGTACCAAATCGAGAGAAGATGTTCCTTTTGAGGAATATTATGACTCTTTTACTCTTATTCTTAAATAGAGCTACGGTCTCCACCCATTGGGATATATAATCCACAGCAACCAATATGTACTTATTTCCATGTGAACTAATTAATTTTCCCATGAAATCTATCCCCCAGACATAAAATAACTCAATCACCAAAGTAGGATTTATAGAGAGCTCATGCTTGTGCATAACCCTACCTTCTCTTTGGCATCTATCACTAGCTTTAGCATAGTCATAAGCATCTTGGTGGATTATGGGCCAGTAATACCCATATTGTAAAATCTTTTGGGCTGTTCGAATCCTACTATGATATCTGACCACTAGTGACGAGTGGCATACTTCAAGTATGCTCATCATTTCCACCTCAGTGACATAACGATGAATAATCCCATCAGTACATACATAAAATAAATATGGGTCATCCCTAAAGAACTACCTCACATAATGCACAAACTTCCGACGTTGATGTGTGTTAAAGTCGAGTGGTACAATATCACTCACTAAATAATTTGCATAATCTGCAAACAAAGATATAAGATCATGAGATGTAGCCAACACTCTTTCATCAAGAAAAGAATCATTTATCTCCAATCCATCATCAAATTACAACATTGCCCCATCTTCTAATCTGGATATATGATCTATAACTTGATTTTATATTCCTTTCCTATCAATAACATCAAAGTTGAACTCTTTCAAGAGAAATACCCATCTTATCAACCTTCGCTTCACATTTTTTTTAGCTATCAAATATTTAAGTGTTGAGTGGTCAGTATGCACAACCACTTTGACTCCCAAAAAATATGAACGAAACTTTCTTTTCGATTGCGAAGAGCTATGTGACCAACTCTCACTCTATGATAGTGTAATTCTTTTGTGCCGTATTCAGGGCTTTAATAGCATAATATTTGGTATGTAACACTTTATCATTGCGTTGTTTCGATACCATACCTAGAGCAACCCCATATGCATCACACATGATTTCATATGGCTTGGACTAATCAGGAGCTACAGTAATTGGTGCTGAGATCAATCTCTTTTTCAACTCTTCAAAGGCTTGCATGCATGCATCATCAAACACAAACATGGCATCTTTGTCGAATAATTTGTACAATTGATATGAAAGAACTTTCTTTTCAATTTTTATTATGATATATAATGCGCTCCTCTTCTTATTTATTTTTTTATTTAAATTTCAGCATATCAATTTATGCCTAGCCTATTCCTTACTTTACATTTTTTGTACCTTTCATAGAGGAATTCCATATACTTTCACTTAGAAAAGTCTTTTATAAACCTTCAATAGAGTATTGTATGCCCCAAGAAACTCCTTACACCCGTGATAGAGATGGGTGGTGGAAGCTTCTCAATCACCTCAACTTTAGCCCTATCAGCCTCAATGCCTTTGCCAGATATTCTATGACCCAACATAATACCCTCCTTAACCATGAAGTGGCACTTTTCCTAGTTTTGCACCAAATGACTTTCCACACATCTTTGTAACACGTCATGCAAGTGTGTCAAGTAACCCTCAAATGAGTTCCCGGCCATGCTGAAATCATCCATGAAGACCTCAATAGTACTCTCCTCCATATTAGAGAAAATGGAGATCATGCATCTTTGAAATGTTTCTGGAGCATTACACAACCTAAATATCCACTTAAATGCAAAGGTACCATAAGGATATGTAAAAGTGATTTTCTCCTAATCCTCTGGAGCAATGATGATCAGATTATAGCCATAATATCCATCAAGGAAATAGTACCACCCATTTTCTGCAAGATTATCAAGCATCTGACCTATGAATGGCATAGGAAAGTGGTCCATCTCTATTGAGACATTCAGCTTTCTCTAATCCATACACATCCTCCATACTATGACTGGCCTCATAAATCAATTCATTGTTACAATTAGGTCCCACTATGTTACCCCTTTTTTTGGAACACATTGTACCAAACTTATCTATTCACTATCAGCAATTGGGTAGATTACTGATGCATCTAACCATTTAATAAATTCTTAGTGAATCACCTCTTGCATAGGAGGATTTAGGTTCCTCTGATGTTCAATGTTTGGTTGTAGTCCTTGACTATCTAAATTTAATGCATATATATCCCAGGAGGGATACTAATAATATTTGCAATAGTCTATCCAATAGCCCTTTTAAATTGTTTGAGCATTGTTATAAAGGCATCTTCTTGCTAATGATTCAAGTTTGCAGCTATGATGACCAGTAAAAGTTTTGTTCTCTCTCGAAAATGCATATTCCAACTGTGATGGAAGTGCTTTTAATTCTAATACTAGTGATACTTCTATAGAGGTTTGTATGGGTGGCATATCCTGATTCTGCAAATTTTGCTCTTACTTCATTTGGCGTCTAGGGTAGAATTACACCCCTACGTCATGTACTATCTCCTCATAATCTGGATAACATTACTTCGAAGTTCATCAAAACTTCCTCTAATACATCCTCATCAATAGTCTCTATAACTGAAACCATTCTCAGATCATCGTCCTTCTTTGCTTATTGACAAAAATCGAACACAGCCTCTCCCTTACAAAATCTAAATATGAGAATCCCCTTAGCTATATCAACCAGAGTGCAACTAGTAGCTAAGAAAGTGAAACGACCCCAAAAAGTGCCTAACAACATGCCTCAGAAGTCCCAGAATATTATTTTCCATATATCTAAAATTACATTTGTTGTTTCAAAAATCCGACTACATATTCTTGTTCAGGGGGTCCAAATTAGTGTGATTTCCAATAAAGGTCTGCGACCTCTCCGTGATGGGGAAAGGTGTAAATACTGCACTGTTTTTCTTAGTCCATCCAGATTTTTATAAGTGTTAGGCCTAAGTTTTCCCAAACATGTTTTTTTTTACCTATACTTAGCCTAATTTTCACCCTCATATCACCCTAAACATTCCCCAATACCCACCAATCCACTTAACCAAATACTTGCTCCTAAATTCAATTCTAAACTCAAGACCAATCTTAAGGATTTCATGAAGGATCTCACTTAAGCCTCAAGTCTCCATTTCCAAACTCAAGGTATGGGGTGTTGAACCATTGGGTCCTTCCATCTATCATTCCTGAGCCTCCTTTTTACTAGTATTGCATGATTTAAAGTTGATTTTACATGTGGGTCTTATATTTTGGAAAATTTACTGCACAGTGATTTTAGTTCATGAAAGTATCGTTGTTTTAGCATATTTTGATCTCTAGATATTAGATCTAATGTTAGATTTGAAGAGCAGTTGTGATGTGAATTTCTTGGGCGTACTGCAAGGTGTTGATTAATAGTTTAACAATGGATTTTCTTATATGATTTCTTCTCTAAATTGCATGGTCTTGAACCCCTATTACACACACCCAACGAGTTTAATAAAATATCCGAATATGATTTCTTCAGGAGTTGAAGGTCAAAAGACTAAGATATGATATTATTGATGTTATTATGTTAAAAAGAGCTTATATTCATGATGAATTCTATACAAGGTATTGCATTAGACCATGCCTAATGCAGGGGGGTCTAAGAACCCAAATAACCGAGATGAGGATTTGTACCCATTAACTGAGGGAAGGGTTAGTTCTTCTCCACTTAGTGATGGGCGGCATCATCACTAATCGAGTTGGGGGTTTGAACTTATGAATCAAAGGAAGAGTTAGTAATTTCCACCTAGGTGATATGGCAGCATTATCACAAACTAAGTGAAGGGTTAGTATTTCACCACCTAGGTGATGGAGCGACATTATCATCAACCGAGTGAAGAGTTAGTACTTCACTACCTAAGTGATGGGGCAGTATCATCACTAATCTCAAGGGATTTATACCTTGAAAATCCAGCTTGATCTATTCTTCAGATATGATACCTTATATGAGCATGAATTATTTAAGCATGTTTTACTTATGCAATGTTCGTACATGTCATCCTGCTATAATATGCTCATTGACTTTCTATTCATTTTGATCATGATATCTATTTCTTATTGCATTGCATCCCACATACTTACTACATTCAAACATACTAACACATACTCTTACCTACTTGATATCACTATGTAGGAATCGGCACTCAAGTCGGTTGTCCTCTCTCTCAACGTTGTTAGTGGTGTTATTCCAAGATTATTGGTGAGTACTTTATTTTAGGGACCTTAGTCTATGATTGCTATTATCTATGTATTGAGACATTTTTTTATGTTCTATTTGACTATAGGGGTGAACCCGATTACTTTGTCGTAGCCCTCGCTCTATCTATGTATTTAGAGGTGATTGTTGGACAAGTTGTGTAATTATGATATGAGTTATGACTCCTTGTTTTTGATGTTGATGTTTTGGTAAGCTATCCCTTAGCCCTTTTCCCCTAATGCTTATTTTATGTCTTTGACATACCTGTGCGACCAATGATGTGCAATGATAAGTTGAGAGGTTTGATTGGGGTTTCTTCGAGTTCCCTATTTGCAGTGTCACTTCTAGACCTAAGGGTTGGGTCATGACAAACTTGGTATTAGAGCGCTAGGTTAATAGATCCTTATAGTGCAATACACTGTATTGGTTAGAGTTCTATTCATGATTGTAAAGCATGCCATGACTATGAGTAGGAGGCTAGGAGGCGTTTTAGGAAATATTTTTCTTCTTTATATTCTAAGTCATGCTATAGAGTTATGGTGTTTTTCCCCACTAACGATTGTTCTTATGATTGATCATGCAAAATACTAGAGGAAGATGTGCCCAAATTCCTAAGCAGCAATGGTGAGCATTAAGGTGGATCCTCAGAAGAACAATGTGATTAAAAATTGGCCTAGACCATTGACCCTGTCAGATATTAGGAGTTTCTTGGGCTTTGCGGGTTACTATAGAAGGTACATGGATAGGTTCTCCTCCATTGCTTCCCCTATGACAAAATTGACTCAAAAAAGGTTAAGTTTATGTGGACCGATAAATATGAGAAGGGCTTCCAAACATTGATAGATAGGTTTGTGTCCATTCCTATATTGTCTAACCGAACGGGGTTGAGAGTTTTGTTGTGTATTGTTATGCATCTAGAGTTGGTTTGGGTTGTGTGCTAATGTAAAATAGCAAGGGCATAGCCTATGCTTCTACGTAACTCAAAGTGCATGAAAAGAACTACCCTACCCATGATCTTTAATTGACCATCGTCGTATTTGCATTAAAGATTTGGCATCAGTATTTGTATGGAGTGAATGTTAATGTCTGCACCGATCATAAGAGTCTCGAATATGTCTACACACAGAAAGATCTCAACTTGAGACAAATAAGGTGGTTAGAACTTCTTACGGACTATGACATGAGTGTGCATTACCATCCGAGTAAGTCAAATTTTATGATGGTGGTGATAGGGAGATGGCTAGGGAGGTGCATAGCTTGGAAAGATTAGGGGTATGGTTGGAGGATGTGGGTAATGGTATGGTTGTTGTTGATGGTTGTAAATCTTCTTGGGTTGACAAGTTGATAGAAAAACAAAATCTAGACTCCTCCTTGCTAGAATTGAAGGCGTTGGCAAAATTGAAGTTTTCTCCTAAGGGGGAAATGGGGCCCTTAGATACCAAGGTAGGTTATATGTGCCATATTTGATAGTTTAAGGGAAAGAATTCTTGATAAGGCCCATAAGTCTTCTTATTCTATCCACTCCAATTCCACAAAAAAATGTATAGAGACTTGAAGGATGTGTATTGGTGGGGAGGCATGAAAAAGGACATTGCTAAATTTGTTTTTGGTTGCTATAGTTGTCAACAAGTCAAATCCGAACATCAAATATCGGGTGGAATAACCCAAGACATAGAGATTCCTACGTGGAAGTGGGAGGTGATTAATATGGATTTTGTTGGGTTGCGCAAGACTAGAAATGGTTTTGATTCCATATGGGTGTGGTCGATAGGATGACGAAATCGACTCACTTTACACTAGTTAAGACTATATATGGGGCTGAAGAGTATGCAAGGTTGTACAACCATGAGTTAGTGAGATTACACGGGGTTCCTTTATCCAATATATCTGATCGCGGTGCACAATTCACTTCATATTTTTGGGGGTCTTTTCAAAGGGGTCTTGGCACCAAAGTTCACCTTAGTACAGCCTTCCACCCTCAAACGGATGGTCAAGCCAAAAGGACAATTCAAACACTTAAGGATATGCTTAGGGATTATATTTTTTAGCTTAAAGGTACTTAGGATGACCATCTTCCATTGATAGAGTTTGCCTACAACAATATCTACCACTCTAGCATCGATATGGCTCCTTTTGAGGCTCTTTATAGAAGATGATGTAGATCACCGATGGATTGGTTTGAGGTTGGAGAGGTGGCTTTGTTGGGACAAGATCTAGTTGTAGAGGCTCTTGAGAAGGTTAAGATGATTACGGAAAGACAAATAAAAGCCCAAAGTCATTAAAAATCCTATGCCGATGTAAGAAGAAGAAACTTAAAATTCTAAGTGGTTGATTGGGTTTATTTGAAGGTTTCTCCAATGAAAAGTGTGGTCTGTTTCAGTAAAAAGGAGAAATTGAGTCCAAGGTATATTGGCCCTTATAAGGTGATAAAGAGGGTTGGCAAGGTAGCTTTTGAGTTGAAGTTGCCTAGTGAAATGAATTTGGTTCATCTGGTATTCCATGTCTCTATGTTGTGAAAATGTATCGATGATCTTAATGCCATTGTGGATCTTGATATTATGGATGTTGTTGAGGATACTTAAATTATGAGGAGGTTATGGTTCATATCTAGGATAGGCAGGTAAGCAGATTGAGGAACAAAGAGGTGGCATCCGTTAAGGTCCTTTGGAGGAACCAACAAGTCAAAAGTGATACTTAGGAGGCCGAGCCAGATATGCAAAAGTAGTATCCTTATCTTTTCCACTCCACTCAAGTATAAAGTACTAATTATATGTCCCCATATGATAAAAGGTCTTATAGTCAGCCCCTATATCATTCATGTACATTCATGCTTAAGTTGGCAAATTATGAGAATTTTACACCTATGTTGAGTTTTTTAAATTGACATTTTAAATGTACTATTGCATCCATGTTGGGATGGATTTATTTATGATTATTTTTGTCTTGTACATTTCTTCTACATTGTAGGACGAATGTTGCTTGGGATAGATATTGAAACGACCCCAAAAAGTGCCTAAAAACGTGCCTCGGAAGTGACTAGAATCTTATTTTCCATGTACCTATAAATCCATTTGTTATTTTGATAATTCAACTTCATATTCTTCTTCGGGGGGACCAAATGATGGGGGAAAAGGGTCTAACCTCACTTTTACAAGAAAAATAAATCAATTTATGAAATTTGTACTTGATACAATTTCTAGTAGGGGTCCGCGACCTCACCGCGATGCGGAGAGGTGTAAATTCTGCACTGTTTTTCTTAGTCCATCCAAGTTTTTCTAAGTGTTGGGAGAAAGTTTTTCCGAATGTGTTTTTACCTATTCTTAGCCTTATTTCACCATCATATCACCCTAAACATTCCCCAATACTCACCAAGACACTTAGCCAAATATTTGCTCCTAAATTCAAGTCCAAAACTCAAGATCAATCTTAAGGATTTTATAAAGGATCTCACTCAAGCTTCAAGTCTCCATTTCCAATCTTCTTCAAGGGTTCTTTAAAGTTAATATATGTGGTGTTGAACCATTGAGTCCTCCCACCCATGGTGCTTAAGCCTCCTTTTTATTAATATTGCATGATTTAATATTGATTTTACATGTGGGTCTTGTATATTGAGAATTTTACTCCACAGTGATTTTAGTTCATGAAAGTATGGTTGTTTTAGCGTGTTTTGAGCTCTAGATGTTGGATCTAATGTTAGATTTGATGAGGGATTTTGATGTGAATGTCTTGGGGTCTTACAAGGTGTTGATTGATGATTTTAAAATGGATTTTCTTGCATGATGTTTTCTTTAAATTTCATGGTCGTTAACCCCCATTACATACCCCCAAGGGTTTTGATAAAATGTCTAGACGTGGTTTCTTGAGGAGTTAAAGGTCCAAAGCATAAGACATGATATAATTGATATTATAATATTGAAATGAGCTTATATTCATTATGAATTCTATATAAAGTGTTGCATAAGACCATGCCCAATCCAAGGGGGAGTCTAAGAACCTGGATAACCGAGATGGGGGTTTGTACCCATTAACTGAGGGAAGGGTTAGTACTTCTCCACCTAGTGATGGGTGGCATCATCACTAACCAAGTTTCGGTTTGTGCTCATCAACTAAGGGAAGAGTTAGTACTTCTCCACCTAGGTGATTGGGTTGCATTATCACCAATCGAATGAAGGGTTTGTACCCATTAACTGAGAGGAAGGGTTAGTACTTCTCCACCTAATGATGGGTGGCATCATCACTAACCGAGT
>JAOTQJ010019622.1:0-17014 GCA_025642045.1 Solanum sejunctum | reverse complement strand
GCCCGCTTTTATATTTATATATATATGTGTATATGTTTCTGTATGTTCTGGGAGCTGCTGCAGGTGCGGTTAGTCAACAAAACAGAGGAAACTCTGCTAAAATTTTGGTAGAATTTCAGACTAGGTTATAAAGGAATTTGGTTTAGTATGTGTTTGCGTACCCCTATCGGGCACTGGTCACGACCCCAGGGTAGGGCGTGACAGTTAGTACATGGAATGTTCTGTGTGTAAAATAGTCTAAAGTAAACTGTATTGGCAGAACAATATGAAATGACATCAACTCATTAGTTACTCAATCTCAGCTCAGAGTAAGGAATAGGGCACTATCACATCACCATCAATAAAGACTCATACCATCACATCAATATTAGAGTACTATTAATATGGAATCTATCTAGGAGTTTATCTAACCAACAACCATCAACTATGAGCCAGTGATAATACAACGAAGAGATGTAATTGCCATATCCGTCCTGTACCTTGCCGGGATAAAGGACGAGTCTATCAGTGGATCCATAAGTCTTTCAAGTCCTCTTTTGGGATGGAGGAAACATCCGTCGAAGGAAAAATATTAAAATAGTTATTTTATCTTATTTATCTAGTTTAAAAACAATTTATTTTATCTTAATTTAATTATTTCCTCACCTGAGCGCATATATATCTGTATATATCAATTTTCTCTTTTTCTATTTATTTTGTGGCTGCATATGTTCAACAATGTCATGCACTTGTAAATTTGCATTGAACTGAAGAATGTTGCTAGCTCTCACGGTTCAATCCTCCCCTACACTGGCCACGTAGTTAATGAGTGTGAGTGAGACTCACTCTTAACCGTTTCGGTGCTCAATACTTCTCCCATTACTCGACATGCTCATAAGTCTATCAACACAAGGACATCTGTACAATTAATCTTTGTCATACAAAAACATCAACTTATCTTGTCATCTATAAACTCAAGAAATTAGGGGCGTTCAGTAAAGATTCAAGTTCAATCTCTTAAAGAATCTAAGGGACTCACTCATCAACTCAATTCCATCAATATTATCATCAACACTCTTTTAATTCAAGACCCGAGCTACAACAACCAAGCACATTTACATCATTGAGGCTCTAGATTGTAACACCCCATAAAATTACCAAAATGCCCCTAAAATATAATCATGCGTATAACACGTCTTTCAAATCTTTGATAGGAAATTTGAGACCGAACGTACGATCAACATAGAAAATCGAGTGGGAAAATAATCTTGACATGATTTTAGAGCAATTGGGTCAAAAAATAATTTTTCTGCCACAAAAAAGTAAGGGTCCACGCACAAGGCGCGACGCGCCTGGGATACAGACTAGCACTTATTCTTTTAAAAAAATTTCAATAGAAAAACTTTTTACAAAATTATACACTGGCGCGCCCATTCCACACGGACTGGGTCATTCATAGTGAAAAATCATTTCTTCTTTTGTGAGGGGTAATCTAGACATTTTTAACCTATTTTAATACCCAAAACATACTTCTAAGAAGAAATTCATATGAAAAAGTTTTACAAAACCCATTCTTTCTAAGTTTAAACAAGAGAAACTAAGAGAAGGAGAAAAGAGAAAGAGGAGGGTTTCAAAGTCCAGGGCCAAATTCGTGAAGAAAGTTGGGAACTCTTCAATCCCAAGTATATAAAGGCTACTCAGAGCATGGAATTATTCGTCTATGTGCCCCAATACATATAGTAGGTTGACAATTGATAGTTGATGGGTCCTGAGTAGAGTTCTTGAATAATTTCTTGAATATCATCTTTATTTCTTGAACATTATCTTTTAATTCTATATATTATTCCAAATTGATGATCATCATGCTTTTATTCATTGTTTTTATGCATTATTGTATGATTGTATACATAAATTGCATGTTTTCCCTTCTTTAATACTTCAAGAATGAACTTAGGGTTAATGCCTAGAGCCTTGATTGTTGGAATACGTAGATTGTTAGATTCTGAGTACTGAGGTGAGGGTATTGATGACTAACACTTATTGAATTAGTGTTCTTAGAGCCTAATGAGACTGAATCTTACTTGTAAAAGAATAATCTTACTCTCTGAGTTAATAGATGATGAGATCAGCTGAGTGTTTCTGCCCGTAAGGGCTAAGTGATGGAAATCCTTGAGGAATTGATAGACTTATGAGCATATTGAGTCCTAGGAGGAGTATTAGCATTGAAATGGGTGAGAGTGAGCCTCACTTTTACTCATTAACTATGTGTCTAGCGTAGAAGAGGATTGGACAGTAAAAGCGGATGCTTTCTTTGCCCTACAGAGGGCTTGACAAACTTTTTTTGGGATCCCTGACAGACTTGTCCTTTACCCCCGGCAAGGTACTGGATGGATGTGGCAATGACATCCCTTTGTTGTATCACCACTGTGTCATTGTTAGTTGTTGTTGGTTATATAAACTCCCAGATAAGTTTCTTATTGATAGTACTTCGAGGTTGGTGTGATTGTGTGATGTCTTGATAGATAGTGATAGAGACCTGTCCTTTACTTTGAGTTGAGGATGAGTGATTGATGAACTGATATCATATGTATTGTTTACTTTATCCCATTTTACATATAGTATATTCCACATACTAATGCCCCTTTGGCGCTGCATCATTTTATGATGCAGATTATGTAGACAGAGGATTTCAGCAGGCTAATCGTTGAGGTTCATGGATTCCCAGCAAAGATTTGGTGAGTCCTCCCTTGCTTTTGGAGGATGCATTTATTTTTTTTATTTCTTTGGGTTATTTTCCTAGATTGTGGTAGTGATGACCTGTCATAGTACCTTCTTAGATGGCTTTAAAGCCATAGACAGTTGATATGTTGAGGTCGGGATTCACATTTTTCTGACTCCTTATTTCTATTGAGTTGCTTATATTCATACTCATTATGATAGTGATTGTGATAGCCCTCTAATAGTCTATTATTCTCTTTATATCTTCTACATATAAGTTGATTAAACGAATGCAATGAGACTAGGTGGTTCATTTGGGGGCTAGCAATAGTTTTTGAGTCCCAGTTATGTCTAGGGTATCCTCCCGGGGTATGACAAATTTGATATCAGAGCATGCGTTCAAGAGTCCTAGGGAGTCTATAAAGCCGTATCTAGTAGAGTCCCTTTTATAGGTGTGAAGAGCTCCATATCCATAATTTGGAGGCTATAGGACATTTAACAATTGTTTCCTTTCTTTCAGATTCTAAGTCCGTATGATAAGGTCAAAGCCTATAAAATTTCATTCCTAAACCGTGTTTTACATAATGCAGACCATATCTTCTAAATACACTGAGGATTTGAAGGATAACATCAGTACCGAGAAGCTTGAGCCTACTACTCAGCTTGTCGAGCATAACCGATGGGTAGAAGAGGACAAAGAGAGTGAGATGGAGGAAGCTTGGGGTGAGGAAGGAAGTCAGTTCCCCCGTCTACAAAGACCTTGAAAGTATATGCCACCACCGGTAACTGTACCCATGTCCAATGGTAGATATAATCTGAGGCTAAGGAGAAATCACCTTTCAAGATTCGAAACCCTTCATCCCTAGTAAGTGTGGCTCGGGGCTATAGAGGAAAGCTACCATGTATAAGGTGTGGCAGACTTTATTTGGGGCGGTGTCTATTGGGCACCAGCAGTTGTTTCAAGTGTGGACAAGAGGGTCACTTCCAGAGGGATTGTCTGAAGTGGATTAACAAAGCCCAACCTACTAGATCTACACCATCAGTCAGAGAGATGCTACTTCTAGCATGAGTGAGGTTATAGACCAATTATGTGCACAATAGTTGCCCAGCTCATAAAAACACTCTGCGAAGTTATGACAGGTATAAGTTGAAGTTTTACTTGATTTTGATATTATGCATGATAGATGAGTTTATGCTTTCAAGAATTTTAATGTTGCCAACTAAGAGAGAGATTTGAGGTCTTGTAAAAACCTTAAGTAGAGTTAATGCCCCTGAGCTAGAAAGATAACGAGGGAAAGGGGGAGACTGGGCAAGGAGATTGGTGATTGATTAAGGCTTATAGTTAGAGGTATGTATCCATTAGGTAAATAGTGAAGGGATGAGTCAATGGCCATAATCTTGATGAAAGATTCGAAAGTATCCTGTGATTGTCATGATGAGATGAGGTATATATAGAGAGAGAGGTAGTATCAGAATGTGTTAGAGTGTGCCCAAACTAGAAGGAAGTATATGTTAATGTGTTGTAGTATGCATTCTATTGAGTGTGAAGTGTAGATCTTGAATAAGGGGAAAAGAGTGCTTCCAATGTGATATATCTAACTTAGGCTTATGATTGCGACTGAGAGTTCATGGGACTCATCAAGTTATGAGTTTAGTCAGATAAGGAGATATGATTAAATAGGTGAGTGGTACTAAGTTAAGGAAGGGATGTATTGATTGAATACTCGCTATGATATTTTAGTCTGATTATGTTCCCTAAATATTTCTCTAGTAGTTGGAAGTTAGCGTTAAAGAGGTGTGTGATAAGTGCATAATTAGTATGAGACCCTGAGTTTGAATTGTGAGGGGTAGTAAGGAAGAGGAGATAGTATCATGAGAGTGATAGCCTTGATTGGGGATTTTCTCTAAGAGACTTGCCATAGTGCATGGAGATGCTAATTTGTAAGGAAGGTGATGCTATGGGTAGGGTACAAGTGCCCCTTAGGTGAGATTAGTGAACCGAGGATAAGTCAATAGATAAGGAGAAACTTGTGATGTGTATTCATGATTGTATAAAGATTTGTGATGCTCTCAGTCATGACTGCTATAAGAATCTAGATAATATCTTTCAGTCCAATGTGAAGTAAGTTGAGGTAGGCATTCTGGGTCATCCCGAGCAACTAGGTTGATTAGGGTTTTTATGGATAGATGATAAGGAGTTTCCCATTAAGTCTTATACAGATGGGTTCATAAGAGGATAGAAGTTGAGTGTTAGCAGGCAAGAGAAGAGGTTAAATTGTAAGAGTATGGGAGGTAGTTATGTATGCTATAAGAATAGTAAATATGGAGAGATCCCCATAGAGGTAGGGAAGGAACTAAGAGTGATATTGTTGAAGAGAGTTTGAGTGGATAGTTATATATATGCGACTATAGCATAACAAAAGAGTTTAAAATATTCTCTGGGTAGTGATCCTTGATCAAATGGTGGTAGGTACTTACAACCCAGTAGAGGAAATTGATTCGTTAACTTCGAGAGAGGACCTTGAGAGCTAAGGGGGAGATGACGAAGTGGTAGACTGAAGTAGATCTTGAGTTTGCTAGATATGGGTTGATCGAGATGAGATATCAGTTTTTGTCATATCATATGTTCCTTATTCTTATATTGAGGTGATACTCTCTTCACATTGGTCTGCGACTGCCATGCCTGTGGCCTAGTCCTATATACCACTTAGTGATTGTTACTCAATTTGGGAGAATGCAAAATGATGAATTCATTCATTAATTTTGATCTTAGCCTATTGATCTGAGTGCTTCCACTTCTATGTTAAATGAGATGCGACCTGAATTTTATACTATGTATAGTTTTATGAACTCAGATTGAGTCTTGATAGACAAGAGAGATTGTAATCGTGCTAATGATATTTTGTTCCAAGCTCTTTGAGTAATCCAGCTTTCCAATCTTAATAGAAGTATTAACGATAGTAGACGAGTTATAAGTGATGGGAGAGAATGGGTGCTTCTGAATTGTGATAAGGAAGTTGAGTTCCTATCCTTGAGTTGATGTTCCTTTTGAGCCTCTGCGCACTTGGGTATGCAACTCCTTAATAGTATTCGAGCCTAATAATGATGTTGGGGATAAAGTTTAAACTTTAGATATTGTGATCTAAGTCTATTCTTGAGAATGAATATTCGAGTATCTAAGTATATAAGTTCTTGAGTTTTATTCGTGTTGACCTTGCATAGAGAGGTAGTGATTTGAGGTTTTACCTAAGAGGAAGATGATGAGTTCCTCTAGGTCCAAGTTGTGATGTTGATAGTAGTAGATTGAGAGTGGGAGTAAATGAGGAAGAGTAAATACAACATTATTGTGATATGAGTGTTAAACTTGTGTCATGCAAGGATAGAGATAGGGAGAGGCAGATGGAGAGGGAAGAGACCCTATGATGTGCAATAGGTAGGTAAGAATATGTAGGTGTGACTTTGAGTGAGAGTTCATTAAATGGTGGAGGTAGAGGTGTTAAGTAGGCTTGGAGATTCTAAGACATAGTTGAAGTGGTTACAGTGATAGGCTTGAATATGTCATTGTTGTTACGTAAGTGTTGATAATAGACTATTAAAGACTTCGTTATGAGGGATTCATGTAAGAATAAGGGGGTAGTGAAGAGGATGAGTGATCTTGTGATGCAAGCCCTGCTGAAGTTTAGAGTTGAGTATTGAGGATTAGACATGTAAGAATATGATCATCTCATAAAGAACTCCTTGAGGTTTAGAAGTACGTTTGAAAGGAAGAGGAGGAGGTGGAAGATGGAAATTGGAGTAAGAACTATAAGCTTAAGTTGATAGAGTAGAGTGCTATGAAGAGGGAGTACAATTGAGATGAGGTGCTAAGCTGGAGAGTCGAACATAGAGTTTTATATGTCAATGGTCCCATTTTTCATTAGAGTTAATGGCTTTCTTCTTGAGTTCGAAGGACTGACTGTCAAAGTGTGTAAACGACTAGAATTGATTGAGTTCATTGTTCCATTTGTGCTTAATGGTGAAAATTCGAAAAGAGTATCTACTCTTGATCTAAATTGATTTGCCTATTCTAAGTGACTTGTGACTGTCTGGATTGATTGATTTAGTATTGAAAGGAGTCTTGACCGATAGTCATGCCTAATGATGAGAATCTTAAAGGAAATTTCCTTACCTTTATCTAAATTGATTGTCTTTCTTAAGTCGATTGTCTATTCTTGAGTCCGAATAGAGTTGATTGTTGATTGAGATAGGATCGAAAGATTGATTGATAGATGTGAATGTTAAGATGAATTCTGAGTCTATTCATGCCTTGATATTTAGCTTTACTCATCATTCGAGGACGAATGATCCCAAGGGGGAGATGATGTAACACCCCATAAAACTACCAAAATGTCCCTAAAATTTAATCGTGGCATAACACATCTTCCAAAGATACAACGGGAAATTCGAGATTGGATTTATGATCAGCATAGAAAATTGAGTGGAGAAATAGTCTCGACTTGATTTTAGAGCAATCGGGTCAAAAAATAATTTTTCTAAGTTGCCCCAAAATAGTAAGGGTCCGAGCCCAGGGCTCGACGTGCCTGTGATGCGGAATAGCACTTGTTATTTTTTTAAATTTTTTGATGAAAAAACTTTTTACGAAGTTATACACTAGCGCACCTAGTCCATTCATAGTGAAAAGCTATTTCTTCTTTTGTGAGGGGTAACCTAGATATTTTTTGACCTATTTTAATAACCTAAAAAGTACTTCTAAGAATAAATTCATATGAAAGGGTTTCGCAAAACCCATTCTTCCTAAGACTAAACAAGAGAATTTGATAGAAGGAGAAAAGAGAAAGAGGAGGGTTTCAAAGTCCAGAGCTAAATTCGTGAAGAAAATTGGGAATTTTTCAATCCTAGGTATGTAAAAGCTACCCAGAGCATAAAATTATTCTTCCATGTACCCCAATACATATAGTAGGTTGTCAATTGACAATTGATGGGTCTTGAGTAGAGTTTTTGAATAATTTATTGAATATCATCTTTATTTCTTGAACATTATCTTTTAATTCTATATATTATCCCAAATTGATGATCATCATGCTTTTATTTACCATTTTTATGCATTATTGTATGATTGTATACATACATTGCATGTTTTTCCTTGTTTAATACTTCGAGAATGAACTTAGGGGGTAATACCTAGAGCCTTGATTGTTGGAATGCGTAGATTGTTGGAGTTTGAGTCCTGAGGTGAGGGTATTGATGACTAAAACTGATTGAGTTAGTGTTCTTAGAGTCTAATGAGACAGAACCTTAGTTGTGAAAGAATAATCTTACTATCTGAATTGATACATGATGAGATGGGCTGAGTGTTTCTGCCTGTAGGGGATGATGGAAATCCTTGAGGAATTGATAAACTTATAAGCATATTGAGTCCTAGGAGAAGTATTAGCACCAAAATAGGTGAGAGTAAGTCTCACTCGCACTTATTAACTGCGTGGATAGTACAAGAGAGGATTGGACCGTGAAAGCTGATGCTTCCTTTGCCCCGCAGAGGGCTTGACAGACTTTTTTTGGGATCCTCGACAGACTCATCCTTTACCCCGGCAAGGTGTTGGACGAATGTGGTAATGATATTTCTTTGTAGTATCACCACTGGCTCATAGGTGGTGGTTGTCAGTTATAGAAACTCCTAGATAGGTTTCCTGTTGATAGTACTCCTAGGTTGGTGTGATTATGTGATATCTTGATGGATAGTGAAGTGATAGAGTCCTGTCCTTTACTCTAAATTGAGGATGAGTAATTCATGAACTGATGTCATATATATTGTTTACTTTAACCCATTTTACATACAATATATTTCACGTACTAATGCCCCTTTGGCGCTACATCATTTTTATGATATAGATTTTATAGACAGAGGACTACAACAGGCTAATTGTTGAGGTTTACGAATTTCCAACAGAGATTTGGTGAGTCCTCCCTTGCTTTCGGAGGACACATTTATTTCTTTTATTTAGTTATTTTCTTGGATTGTGGTAGCCATGACTTGTCATGGTACCTTCTTAGATGATAGTTATAGAAACTTCGTAGACATAGACAGTCGATATGTTGAGGTTGGGATCGACATCTTTCCCACTCCTTAGTTCTATTGAGTTGGTTATATTCTCATTATGATAGTGATTGTGATAGCCCACTGATATTTCTGTTATTCTCTTTATATCTTCTGCATATAAGTTTATTGAATAAATGCAATGAGACTAGGTGGTTCGCTTGGGGGCTAGCAATAGTCTCCGAGTGCCAGTTACATCTATGGTACCCTCTTGAGGCGTGACATAGACATCAATCCCTAGGTTCATTCTTGTAACCTTTGACAACTAAGCATGTAAGTAGGGACTCCAATAGTTCAAATAATTAGTTAAGCAAGTAATTCAAGTAATGATGATTATCAATTCAAGAATATATATGTAAAATAAAAATAGTTTTCAAGGTAACATTCAAGAATTTTACAGACAAGACCCGTCACTTTCAATTATCAACCTAATACACTCAGTGGGACACATGGGAGAATAATCATATGTTTTGGGTAGCCTTTACATATCTGGAATGAAAATTTGTCTTAATCTTCTTCAATAACTTGACCCTTAACCGTGAACTTCAAGCCCTCTATTTTTCCTCTCTCAGGAATATGCAATTAGAACTAGAAAATAATGGGTTTGAAACCCTTTGTATGAATGAAAGGACTTTAAACATGTTTTTGCGACTTAGGATAGGGTGGGGAATGACTAAAAGACCATTTTCGTAATTAAAAGAAAATTTTCAAAAACTTTGCACTGGTCTGTGACACACCAGGGGCGCGGACCAATGTATTTTTTCCAAAATTTTCCTCCAAATGAATTTTAATCTTCATGTCAAAATTCTTAAAAAAAAACATAACTGTCAGTTCGCAGTCTGTCCGTGTCACGCCATGGGCGTATACACACTATTTCTGAATTAATTAGCAAAAATTATTTTTCTACCCAGTTGCTTTAAAATTGTGTTGAGGCCATTTTCTCACTCAATTTTTGCTCTGATGCAAATTCAGTCTTGAATTTTTCATCCGAGCTTGGACAGACACGTTATGAGCACAATTACATTCTAGGGGCATTTTGATAATTTTGTGGGGTGTTACATTATCTTCCCCTTGGGATCATTCGTCCTTGAATGATGAGTAAAGGTAGGATTAAGGAACGAGTAGACTCAAGACTCTTCCTAATACTCACTCGAAAGTCTCAAACTCTCAACTATCCATCACCCTCTATGATCTCTACATTAGACATCAAGAATAGAATGGGCACATTAATTCACAAATGGGAACTTTAATCGATCTAAGGTTAGGGACATTACGTTTGACGTCATAGTTATTTGGAATGAATAGGTGTAGGTATTTGATCTTCATAGCTTCCTCAGCTTCCCATGTAGCTTCCCCAACAAATTGGTTCCTCCATAGAACTTTGACAGAGGCTATCTCTTTGTTGCTTAGCTTGCAGACTTGATGGTCGAGAATTTGGACTAGAATTTCCTCATAGGATAAGCTATCCTTTACCCCATTACTCTCAATAGGGATTTCCAAAGCAGGATCTGCCAAACACTTTTTCAGCATTGAGACGTGTAATACCAAATGGATCCCATCTAGCTTGGAAGGCAAGTCTAACTCATAAGCTACCTTCCAGATCCTCCTCAAAATCTGAACATAATGTGGACTCAACTTTCCCTTCTTACTGAACCTCATGACACCCTTTACGGGTGACACTTTCAAGTACACCCAATCATCCACCTCAAACTCCATGTCTGTTCTCCTCACGTCAGTGTAAGATTAGTTTTCAACCTCTATTAAATGACCTTCACCTTCATCATGGATTGGTGGATAAGATTAGGTCTAATCAATTCAGCTTTACCAACCTTAAACCACCCAATCGGTGATCTATACCTCCTTCCTTACAAAGCTTTATAAGGGGCCATCTGTATACTAGCATAATAACTATTGTTGTATGCAAACTCAATCAATAGCAGATAGTCATCCCAATTCCCCTTGAAGTTGAAGACACAATCTCTCAACATATCTTCCAAAGTCTAAATGGTGCCCTCCGCCTGTCCATCTGTCTGGGCATAGAAGGTTGTGCTCAAATTCACTTTCGTACCTAATTCCTTCTGAAAAGATCTCCAAAATTGGGAGGTGAATTAAGCTCCTCTGTCCAAGATGATAGACAAGGAAACTCTATGCTACCTCACATTTTCATGAATGTATAGCCGGGCATATTCCTCAGTCGTATTAGTGGTCTTGACTGCTAAGAAGTGGGCTGATTTAGTCATCCAATCCATAATTACCTATATCGAATCATGTTGCTTTCGGGACCTTGGTAAACTAGCAATGAAATCTATGTTGATTATCTCCCATTTCTACTCAGGAATTTCAAAATTCTAGGCCAATCGACATGGTCTCTGATATTCGACCTTGACCTGTTGAAAATTGGGGCACTTAGAGACAAATTCAGCAATGTTCTTCTTCATTCCATTTCACCAGTAGACTTCTCTCAAGACGTGGTATATCTTGGTGGAGCCAAGATAGATGGAATATCTAGAGCTATGAGCTTCGGTCATGATCCTCTCTTGAATACCATCAAAATCGGGCACACATAATCTACCCTGGTACCTCAAAACCCCATCCCCCCTTTGGATAAAACTATCACTTTTTGCTTATGAACAACTTCTTTCAATTGGAACAGGATAGGGTCTTGTTCTTGCTTTTCCTTCACCTCTTATATTAAAGATGAAGCATACACATTCTGGACATTGACCCCGCCTTCATTGTTCTCCTCAAGTTGCCCTCAGATCCCAGTCGAGCCAATTTATGAACTTCCTAAGCCAATTCTTTCTTCCTTTCCTTAATATGGGCAGTGCTACCTATAGGCAACCTGCTAAGAGCATCAACAACCATATTAGCCTTACCTTGGTGGTAGAGAATGCTCATGCCATAATCCTTGAGCAACTCCAACCCTCTCTTCTGTAGTAGATTGAGCTTCTTCTGACTGAATACGTATTGCAAACTCTTATGGTCAGTGAACACATCCCACATGCGCTCCATACAAGTAGTGACGCTAGATCTTGAGTGCGAACACCACTGCTACCAACTCAAGATTATGAGTGGGATAGTTCTTCTCATGGATCTTAAGTTGTCTAGAAGTATAAGCTATCACCTTTCCTCTCTGCATCAGTACACAACCCAGTCCAATTCTAGATGCATCACAGTATATCATGATGTCTTCTATCCCATCAGGCAAAGTCAAAACTGGGGCGGTAGTCAGTCTAGTCTTTAACTCTTAAAAGCTATTTTCACATTCATCAAACCACTAAAACTTGACCTTTTTCTACATTATCTTGTTGAATGGTGCAAACAAGGCAGAAAACCCCTTAATAAATCTGTAGTAGTATCCCGCCAAGCCCAAGAAACTCCACAACTCAGCCGGAGAGGTCGGTCTAGGCCAGGTCTTAACTGCTTCAATCTGGTGGGCATCTAATTGAATACCATCGCCCAAGACAACATGACCCACGAAGGCCACAGACTTGAGCCAAAACTCACACTTTGAAAACTTCACATATAGCTCATAGTCTTTGAGAGTTTGCAAAACCACTCTAAGATGATTACCATGCTCCTCTTCATCCTTAAAATACATCAGGATGTCATCAATATATGTGATCACGAACATGTCCAGATATGGTCTGAATACTATGTTCATCAAATGCATGAAAGTTGCAGGTGCATTAGTCAACCCAAAGGACATGACCAAGAACTCAAAATGGTCATACCTTTTCCAAAAGGTTGTCTTTGGAAAATATCACTTTTCTTCACCTTCAACTGATGGTAACCCGATCTAAGGTCTATCTTAGAGAAGCAAAAAGCATCCTGAAGTTGGTCAAATAGATCATCTATCCTGGGGAGAGGATATTTATTCTTTATTATGACCTTATTCAGTTGTCGATAATCTATATACATTCTGAGAGACCCATCTTTCTTACGCACGAATAGAATAGGAGCATCCCAAGGAGAAATACTAGGTCTTATGAAACCTTTCTCTAGCAAGTCTTTCAATTGCTCTTTCAATTTTTTCAATTTAGCGGGGGCCATTCAGTAAGGTGGAATCAAGATAGGCTGGGTGTTAGGGAGAACATCAATCCCAAAGTTAATCTCCCTATCAGGAGGGACTCTAGGTAGATCATCAGGAAACACTTTGGGAAACTCATTCACAATTAGGACTGACTCAAGAGTAGGAGACTTAACATCATCAGACTTAACTCGTACGAGGTGAAAAATATAACCCCTGGAGATTAACTTTCTGGTTACCTTTAGGTGCAATATAACTCCCTTTCAACTCTAAGATAGGTGTATTAGGAAATTGAAACTTAACAATCTGGGTTCTACAGCCAACAGAGGCATAACATACATGAAACTAATCCATGCCAAGTATCACATCAAAATCAACCATCTCCAATTCTACCAAATTGGCCAAGGTATCTCTATGATAAATGGATATTATACACTCTCTATAAACCCTTTCAGCTAAGATAGAATCACCTGTAGGAGAAAAGGTTCAAGCAAACATTTTTGAAGATCCCAAACTTACCAGCGACAAAGGGAGTCACAAAAGATAAAGTGGAACCTAGGTCAAGCAATGCATAACAATCAAAAGTAAAAACTTGAAGCATACCAGTAACAATATCTGGTGTTGCCTCCCAAATCCTGACGATTACCCATAGCATAAAGATAGTTCGCCCTGCCTACTACACCACAGTAGTACCCCTCTGATGACTACCAACTTGGGGTGCTGCGGAGGACTGTGCTCTGTTACTCCCTTCACCTCATCTCCTCTTCAGATGCTCATATTGGAAGTGACCAGTCTATCCATATGAATAACAAACATCCTTATCCATACAATACTGACCTAGATGAAGTTTACCAAACTTGTCACAAGGTGGCTTTCCTTTCGTACCTTGGTGTCGCATTAGCTTGAGATTGAGCACCCTCGGCCCTATAATTCTGGTAACCATAAGACTTTTGATCATACTTGTTTGGTTCGATGGGCACACTCGCTACAGTGGGTGCATGATGAGAAGATCTCTTCTAAAAGTAGGACATCACCCTTATTCTATCTCTTCTAATTAGGCTCATGTCGTGCTGATTTTACTTACCTGTTCATCTGCTCTTCTCTATCTCATTTCTTATCCTCCTCTATCTATTGAGAGTACACCATAATCCTAGAGATGTCCATTCTTGGGATTAGCAAGGCTGGTTTGCACTCCTTCTATACATGCCTACCAAAGCCAGACACAAACTTCCTCATCCTTGCCCTCATGTCTTGGACCATCTCTGGAGCATAATTGGACACCTTAATAAACTTAAGATTGTACTCCTTAACGGCCATCCCTCCTTGCTTCAAGTTCACAAACTCACCAACCTTCGCCTCCATCAACTCTTGGGAAAAGAAATGGTCAAGGAAAGCAGCTTCAACTCCTCCCACTCCACAGGCTCAGCATCTTCACCTCTACTATCTTCCCATTAGTTGTACCAGTCATTTGCCACATCCTTCAGCTGATAGGAGGAAAGTTCCACTCCTTCAATCCCATTGGCATGCATAGCTCTCAAGACCTTATACATCTCGTCAATAAAGTTCTGCAGGTCCTCCTCAACCTTCGACCCCATATACACTGAAGGATTCATCCGTAAAAAGTCCTTGAGCCTGGTTGTAGCCGTGGGCTCTTGTGAGTTGGTACTAGGAGCCTGAGGACCTCGACTATTTCATTGGGAGGCCACTAGCTGTGTAAGCATGGTGATGACTCTTCTAAACTCTGTCTTTGATATGGGAGCTGGTTGTGGCTATACAGGGGGCGTTTGTAGGACCTCAGCAGTCCTGGCAGGCCGACCCCGTCTCCTCGTCTCTGTCTGAACAGGCACTTCTTGTTGGGGATTCTCAGCAGTTGGGGCTGAGGAATCTCTCTGCGTAGTTGTCCATTTGGGAGGCATATTCTTCAAATGTGTAACACACAAATTAAAACAAGACTTTCAGAGAGTTAAACTCTATCGCATGAACTCAAATCATAGAAGATTGGTAACACTTCCTAATCTCCGATAGCCTCCTACTTATGAAGTGTAGTACGCAACACATCCAAAAATAAGACTCTACTAGACACAGCTTCATAGACTCCTTAGGATACTTGAACTCTGTATTTTGATATCAAGTTTGTCATGTCCTTGGAGGGTACCCTAGACATAATTGGCACTCAGAGACTATTACTAGTCCGTAAGTGAACTACCTAGTCTCATCACATTCGTTCAGTCAGTCGATCAACTAAAGACATTGGAGAAAGAAAATATGACTATTAGTGGGCTACGAGATTACTCATCTAAAATCCATCATATGAAATAAGATTATAGAAAATTCAGTTTAAAAAGAAAAGGGGGAAAGAACCCTGACATCAACCCATTATCTCTTTGTATCTATGAAGCCTCTAAATTTACTGTCTAAGAAGGTACCATGATAGGCAATAGCTTCCATAACTCATAAGTAATCACTAATCATATGGAAGAAAGAAACATCCTCTGGATGCAAGGGAGGACTCACCACTATCTGGAAATTGAGAAGCTCTGAACCTCAATGATTCACCTACTAAAGTCCTCTGTCTACTGAATCTACATCATGAAATGATACAGTACCAAATGGTGTTAATACATAGAATATATTGTATATAAAATGGGCTAAAGTAAATAGTATAAGCAAGTCAATATGAAATGATATCAACTCATCAGTTACTCAATCTCAACTCAGAGTAAGGAATAGGATACTATCACATCACCATCAATCAAGAATCATACCATCACATCAACATCAAAAGTATTATCAACATGGAACCTATCTGGGAGTTTCTCTAACTGATAACCATTACCTATGAGATAGTGATGCTACAACAAAGTGATATCGTTGCCACATCCATTCAGCACCTTATTGGGGTAAGGGATGAGTCTATCGGTGGATCCGTAAGCCTCTCAAGTCCTCTTTGGGGACTGAGGAAACATCCGCTCTCACAGTGCAATCCTCTTCTATGCTAGTCATGTAGTTAATGAGTATGGTGGGACTCACTCTTACCCATTTTCATGCTTAATACTCCTCCCATGACTCGACATGCTCATAAGTCTATCAACACCAGGAAGTCTGTACAATCAAACTCTCTCAGATAAGGACATCAACTTATCTTGTCATCTATCAACTTAAGGAATGAGGGATGTTTAGTTAAGATTAAAGTTCACTCTCTTAAAGACTCTAAGGGTTTCACTCATAAACTCAATTCCATCAACATTATCATCAACACTCTCTTAATTCAAGACCTGGACCGCAACAACCAAGAATATTTACATCATTAAGGCTCTAGACATCAAACCCTAGGTTCATTCTTGTAACTTTTGACAACTAAGCATGTAAGGTTTATACAATAATTCAAATAATCATTTAAGCAAGTAATTCAAGTTATGATGATCATCAATTTAAGAATATATATGTAGAATAAAAATAGTTTTCAAGGTAGCATTCAAGACTTTTATAAACAAGACTCATCACTTTCAAGTATCAACCTAATACACTCAGTGGGGAGCATGGGAGAACAATTCCATATTTTGGGTAGCCTTTACATACCTGGAATGAAGATTTGTCTTAATCTTCTTCAAGAACTTGACCTTAACGGCGAACCTTCAAGCCCTCTCTTCTTCCTCTCTCCCAGGAATACATACTCAGAACTAGAAAATAATTGGTTTTGAAACCCGTCACACGAATAAAAGGACTTTAAACATATTTTTGGAACTTAGGATAGGGTGCAGAATGACTAAAAGACCCTTCTTGTAATTAAAAGAAAATTTTCAAAAATTTTGCACTGGTCTGCGACGCACTAGGGGCGCAGACCAGTGTATTTTTACCATAATTTTTCTTCGAACGAATTTTAATCTTCGCATCAAATTTTTTTTAAGAAAACATAAATGCCAATTGTGTTTTGTTCGCGTCACGCCAGGGGCATTTACTGACATTATTTTTAAATTAATTAGTGAAAATTATTTTTTAACCCGATTGCTCTAAAATCGAGTCGAGGCTGTTAGACCCCGTAATTAACTAAATGGACGTTAATTGCTCATTCAGAAAAATTATTGTGATGGAGGTATATTTTAAATTTTACTAACGTATGGTGCGGAAGTATGGGATTAAGTGAATTTTCGCGGGTAAAAATTTGGTTGAAGTCGGGAGTCCTTAATTGGATT
>JAOTQJ010019612.1:0-17014 GCA_025642045.1 Solanum sejunctum | reverse complement strand
ATATTCCTTTTGTCATCATAAAGTCATTTGACCCATAGGCCATGCAATAGATCATCAATAACTCAAGAACCCTTAACTGGACATTTTATTCAAAATCATGTAACTTACATATAAAAGAGGGAAAACTAGTTCAAAATCATGCTATTCAAGAGTGAAATCCTATGAGAAATCTAAATGTAAATCAACCTACCAACACTTGATAACAACCTTATGCTAGATACATTAAAACCCCTCACCAAATCTCATCATAGAACGTACGTTCATAGCTCAGAATAAGCTTAAATAGTCCACATTTCATGAAAATGCAACATAGTTTATATTCATTTCATAGTAAGAAATACCCATAGATAAATCAACTTGAAAACATGTAACTTACATATAAAAGAGGGTTAGGCTCCATGGGTAAAAGGACCCAATGGTTGAAACTCACATACCTCAACTTTGGAGGTTTTCTTGATGAAGATTTGAATAAGTACTTGAAGCTTGAATGAATTTATTGAATGCGGAAATGAGTTTCAAACACTTGAATTTAGGTGAAATATTTCGCCAAGTATTAGAGAGGGTTTTAGGGAATGTCTTGAATGATATAGGGCTGAAAAATGACTAAGTATAGGTATTTTTATGCATAGAAAGGCTAAGGACCAAGACCTAAAAGCCTGGACCAAAACAACAAAACTATCATATATATATATATATGTCCATGCCCTAGCTGCATTACGTCAGGGGCGCGAATCAATTCTGGAGATCAAAAAATTTGTAAAATCAAATTTTGATACAGTTACTCTAAAATCGAGGTTATACCCAATCCACACTCGATATTTTTCACATGATCACGAATATGAAGTCAGATTTTTGATATCACGCATGAATTTTGAGATATAAGGAAATTACAAAATTGGGCATTTTCGAGGCACATTTTTAGGCACTTTTTGGGGCATTTCAAAATCTCCCCTTTGGGAACATTCATTCTTGGATGTCAAAGAAAGGTACATGAGAGAAGTAATTGAGATAATTTCAGCACAACACATAAATGCAACATATATAATAAAACCTTATTTCGAAAAATCTCAACATAAGTGTTAAAATCACCATAAAGTTGTTAACATAAACACCAATGCATGTAATGAAATAAGGGCTGAAACTTAAGACTTGAAATCACATAAGGGACTTAAATTAGTACCTTAGGCTTGAGTAGAATGGAAGAGATAGGGATATCACTTTTCCATGTCCACCTCGGTTTCCCATGTAGCACTCTAAACTTGTTGGTTTCTCCAAAGAACCTTGACGGAAGCAACATCCTAGTTCCTCAACCGCTTCACTTGTCTATCAAACATTTGTACTGGGACCTCTTCATTAGTCAAATTTTCTTCACTAACATCCTCAATATCAAGAGGCACAATAGTATATGAGTCACCCACACACTTCCTCAAATAGACATATGGAAGACCAGATGAACCATATTCATTTCATTGGGCAACTCCAACTCATAAACCACCTTAGAAATCCTCTTCAACACTATATAAGCACCCACAAATCTCGAACTCAATTTTCCCTTCTTATCAAAATGAACAACACCCTTCATGGGAGAGACTTTCAAATAGACCAATCACCAATCTCAAATTCAAGATCCCTTCTCCTCACATCGGTATAGGACTTTTGTTGACTTTGGACTATTTTCAACCTTTACTTTGTCATCCTCACCTTTTCCATGGCCTCCATAACCAGATGTGTACCTAACAAAGCCATCTTCCCCACCTCGAACCATCCAATTGAGGATCTACAACGTCTACCATCAAGAGCCTTAAAAGGAGCCATACCAATGATTGAATGAAAACTATTATTGTAAGAAAACTCAATGAGTGAAAGATGATCATCCCAAATACCCATAAACTCCAAAACACAAGCTCTAAGCATATACTCAAGAGTTTGGATAGTTTATTTGGCTTGACCATCAATTTGAGGGTGAAAGGTCATGCTAAGATTTACCTTGGTACCAAGACCTCTTTAGAAGGACCTCTAAAAATGAAAAGTAAATTGAGCAGCATGACCTGATATGATAGACAATGGCACCCCATGCAATATAACCAACTCATGATTGTACAACCTAGCATCATCTTCTGTACCATAAGTAGTTTTGACCAGTAGGAAATAACATGACATTTTCATTCTATCAACCACAACCAAAACAGAATCAAAACTCTTTCTAGTCTTAGGTAGCCCAATTACAAAATCCATGTTGATTTCCTCCCACTTCCAAGTAGGGATCTCTATATCTTGGTCTTGAACGCCCAACCTTTGACGCTCGACTTTAACTTATTGGCAATTGTGACAATCAGATAGAAACTTAGCAATGTTGTTGTTCATGTCATCCCACCAAAACACTTCCCTTAAATCTCTATATATCTTTGTAGAATCGAGGTGAATAGAATATGAAGGACTATGAGCCTCATCTAAAATCTTCTTTTTCAAGTCATCAGCATTAGGCACACACAACCTGCCTTGCTACCTAAGAGCACCATATCTCCCTTGGAAGAAAACATCTACCCTTACTATCTCTCACCAAGGCCTTCAACTTTAACAAGGCGGGGTCAAGATGTTGCTTGGCCATCAACTCCTCAACCAATGAAGATTTAGAACCATCAACAACCGCAACCCCACCATTATCAACTTCTTCCAACCTAACCCCCAATCTAGCCAACCGATGGACCTCCCTAGCCACTTTTTTGCTAGCATAATCACCATGATCTAGGCTACCCATAAAAACCTTACTCAAAGCATCGGCCACAACATTAGCCTTATAGAGTTGATAATGCACTCATATCGTAATCTTAAAGAAGCTCTAACCACCTTCTTTGTCTCAAGTTGAGATCTTTTTGGGTGAACATATATTGGAGACTTTTATGATTGGTAAACATATCAACATGCATCCCATATAAGTAATGATGGAAAATTTTCATAGAAAGTACCATGACGACCAATTCAAGATCATGGGTAGCATAATTCTTTTCATGCACCTTAAGTTGTCTAGAGGCATAAGCTATCACCTTATTGTTTTGCATCAAAACATAACCCAAACTAATTCTTGAGAAATCATAATACACAACAAACCCTTCTAACCCTTCAAGGTTTGGAAACACTTATCACGCTCGTAGGTCCATACAAATTTTGCCTTCTTTGCGTCAACTTAGTCATAGAAGAAGCAATAGAAGGTAACCCATTCACAAACCTCCGATAGTAACTCGCTAAGTCAAAAAAGCTCCGAATAGATGTTGGAGTCAAAGGTCTAGGTAAATTCCTAATCAGTTCCATCATTTCAGGATCCATCATAATACCATCCCTTGACACCACATGACCTAGAAAGGCAACCTGTTTCGCCCAAAACTCACATTTGTTGCATACAACTTCTCTTCCATCAATCTTTGTAGCACCACCTTCTAATGATTCACACATGCTCCTCCTCACTCTGGAAATAGATCAAAATATCATTAATAAAGACCACCACAAATAAACCAAGGTAGGGTTTCGTGACCTTATTCATAAGATCCGTGAAGATAGTTGGTGCATTAATCAACCCAAAATACATAACCATAAACTAATAGTGCCTATACATAGTTTGGAAGGCCCTCTTGGAAATATCACACTTCCTCACCTTCACTTGGTGATACCCAGACCGAAGATCAATCTTAAAGAAGTGACTAACTGCTTGAAGTTGGTCAAAAAGATCATCAATCCTTGGTAGAGGATATTATTCTTTACGGTAGCTCTATTAAGTTGCCAGTAATCAATACACATCCAAAGAGAACTATCCTTCTTCTTCACAAAAACATGGGTGCACCCCAAGGTGATTCGCTAGCCATAACGAAACCCTTCTCCAACAAATCCCTCAATTGCTCCTTCAACTTCTTTAACTCTGCCGGGGCCATATGGAAAGGGGAAATAAAAATGTGTTGACTATCAGGAGGGAGGTCTATACCAATATCTATCTCCCTTTCGGGAGGAACACTGGGAAGTTCACCAGGGAAGACATCTAGGAACTCATTAACCATCGATACCAACTCTATAGGAAGGACTTTGGACTCAACATCCCTAACACTCACAAGATGATAGAGATATCCCTTAGAAATCAACTTTTGAGCTGTAAAGCAAGAAATGAATCTACCCTTGACCACCAAATCATGACTCTCCCACTCAAGGACAAGTTTATTATAGAATTGGAATTTGATCGTATGGCTTCAACAATCAATAGAAGCATAATATGTGCATGCAACCAACCAATCCTAAGAATGACATCAAAATTCACAATATCCAACTAAACAAATCACAAGGCAATATTCTATGCAAAATGCAAATGGGACATTTTTTATCAACTCTTCTAGCAATAATATATGCACCAACAGGAGTAGACACCTCATATGGCTCACACAACAACTCGAGTTTAACATGAAACTTTTTGGAAACAAAAGGAGTAACAAAAGAAAGAGTGGCACCTGAGCCTATCAATGCATACATATCAAAATCAAAGACATTTACCATACTGGTGATGACATAGGGAACCTCATATACCCCTTGACTCCCTTGAAGAGCATAGAACCGGTTATACCTTAGGGCACCACCTTGTTGACCTACCTTTTCTCTAGAACCTGTATTTGTACTTTAGCCTTGTGGACGACCATCTCTACCCTTGTGTTTACTACTAGGAGAATCCATCACCTGATGACCCACTTTACCACACCCATAACAAGTATTTATATCCTTCAAACATGGGCCATTGTGGTGTCTACCACATTTTGGGCAAATAGCATTAGGCACCACCCCACCACCACCTTGGACCCATAGGTTATCATTAGCAATCATTCTATTAGGAGCATTGGAAGAACTTTGGCCTTGATGAAATCGACCACCCTTAGGAGTTTGGAACCTACCTTCAAAATGAGCCCTCTTGGCCTCACCCATTCTCCTATTTCTCAACTTTTCCTCCTCCAATTGTTCGGCATAAGTCATAAGGCAGGACAAGTCCATATCACCTATTAATATGGTGACACAACACTTCTCAATAATCAAATCAGACACACCCATCATAAGTTTCTTCATTCTAGACCTTTGGTCAGCAACCAATTATGGGGAATATTTGGAGAGTTGGTTGCACATGAGCGCATACTCCCTGACACTCATAGATCCCTGCTGTAAATTCATGAACACCATTATTTTGGCCTCCTTAAGCTCAACAGGGAAGAACCGGTTGAGAAATACCTCCTTAAACTCCTCCCAAAGGATCACATTTTTGTTCCCCTTCTCCTTCTTACATTGAGTAAACCATATTTGAACCATCTCCTTGAGTTGATAAACCGCCAACTCTGCCTTCGCCTTTGATGTAACCCCCATAACAGACAACACTTTGTACACCTTATTAATAAAATCTTGAGGGCCTACATCCATGTTAGACCCATAGAACTCCGGTGGGTTCATTCTAATGAAATCACTCACTCTAGATGTTGGAGTAGGAGCATGAGGGGCTTGGGCCCCTTGGTTGATTTAATTAGTCATGGCTTGGCTAAAATGGCAATAGCATCCCGAAACACTTCATGAGCCAGTTGTTCTTTGAGTGAACAAGCTCTTCTTCTTCTCAAGATAGGCTTGATCTAAAATAGACAAGAAAATTTATTAAGAGAAAGCCTTACTTTAACTTCTATAGAATGACATAGAGCAAAAAGAAGGAAAACATTTCATAAAATGCCTCGTAACCTCTTACTCATAGTCGTGGTGCCCTTCACAACCATAAATAAGACTTTGATCAATATATTGTATTAGATGTCGAGGACCATCCACAACCTAGTACTCTGATACCAAGTTTGTAATGACCTAAGGCTAAGGACTAGACGTGACATGGTAAATAGGGAACACAAAGGGATCCCAAATAAGCCTCATAGCATATCATTACACATTCTTGGTCAAGGAAGCAAGTAAATAACATCAAGATACATAAAGTAAGGATAAAAGGAGGGAGTTTTTCATAGCTTAAGAACATACAAAAGTCAAGAGAGTCAAAGCTCAAAGAATTATTACATAACTTGTCTAACAAATTCCTAGTCTTGAATAAGAGCAGGGGTTAAGATAAGCAACTCCGCTTACCTTCATAGTCAATACATAACCAAAAGAAAGATAGTCATAATACATAGCAAGAGATAATGAGGAACCTCCCAAAATGGAGGACTCACCAATAGGCTTGTAGGGCAATCATACTAGCTAAGTGGAAGCGAAGGATGATTAAGTGGTGCTCCAATTACTACATGGTGACATCATGTAGGCATAGAGTGTGCAGTAGTACATTTGAACATACTTAATATGTAGGATACAATGTAACAAAAGATAGGCATCATAGTCAAAATGCATAGAGATAGACAATAGATACCTTAGTAATAATATGATATGTATGATTAATGCTTAAGTAAAACATGCTCACCTAGGACATAACATGTGTGTAAGAAAAGACCATTAAACTATTGGTGGATCATCACACCCTATCTCTCTTGATGATTAAGGTACAAACATCGTCAATAGTTTGGTGGATCGTGGCACCCTACCACCTATGATGCTGGTGTAAGAACCCGTCGATAGGTTGTTAGGTATAAACCCCTAACAAGGTTGATGTCTATACTACTCAAAACTTCTTTATTTGTCAAATTGTCCTCAACAACACCCACAACATCAAGAGGCACAATAGCATTAGGTTCCCCCACACATTTCCTTAACATAGACACATGAAAGACCGGATGCACCATTTCCATCTCACTAGGCAATTCCAACGATAGGCTACCTTGCTAATTCACTTTGTTAACCTATAAGGACCCATACATGCCTTTCTTATAAAAATTAACCACACGATTCATGGGTGACACCTTCAAGTAAACCCAATCTCCAACTTGGAATTCAAGATTCCTTCTTCTCACATCGGCATAGGACTTTTGGCAACTTTGGGCCGTCTTCAACCTTTCTCTAATCATTCTAACCATATAAAGATCCTCTATAACTAGATATGGTCCAAATAAAGCTACCTCCCCACCAACACATCTCTCTCAAATCTCTATACATTTTAGTGGAACTAGGGTGGATAGAATAAGATGAGTTATGGGACTCATCAAGGATCTTTTCTATTAAGCCATTAATACACAATACAGATAACCTACATTGGTACCTAAGGGCACCATCTCCCTATTAGGAGAAAACCTCCACCTTGCCCTCTTTCACAAAGGCCTTTAATTCTAATAAGGAGGGATCAAGATCTTATTTTGCCACCATCTCATCAATCAAAGAAAACTTAGAACCATCTACATCAACAACAGCACCATCACCAACCTCCTCTAACCTAACCCCCAATCTAGTTAATCGATGAACTTCCTTAGCCATCTCCTTATCAACACCATCAACATGCGCTAGGCTACCTATAGATACCCTACTCAAGTCATCCACCACTACATTTACCTAACCAAAATTGTAATGCACACTCATATCATAATCTATAAGAAGTTCTAACCATCTCCTTTCTCTCAAGTTAAGATCTTTTTGAGTGAAGACATATTGGAGGATCTTAGGATCGGTGAACAAATCAACATGCACCCCATAAAAATAATGACGCCAAATTTTTCAAAGAAAATACTATGACGGTCAACTCAGGATCATCAGTAGGGTAGTTCTTATCATACATTTTGAGTTGCCTAGAAGCATAGGCTATCACCTTACCATTTTTCTTTAGCACACAATCTAAACAAACTCTAGAAGCATCACTATACATAACAAATTCCTCTGGCCCATCCGATAGTGACAATATAGGAGCTGACACAAGCTTATGTTTTGAGGTTCGAAAACTCCTCTCACACTCATCGGTCCACATAAACATGGCCTTATTTTGAGTCAATTTTGTCATAGGGAAAGCAATAAAAGAGAACCCATTCACAAACCTCCGACAATAGCCTACTAAGCCCAAGAAACTCTTAATATCTGATGGGGTCAATGGTCTAGCCAATTTCTAATCATCGGTCTTCTTAGGATCCACCTTAATACCATCCCCTAACACCACATATCTTAGGAAGGAAACCTCCCTCAACCAAAATTCATATTTTTCATATTTAGCATATAATTTCTCTTCCCTCAATCTTTGTAACACAACCCTCAAATGAGCCTTATGCTCCTCCTCACCATGAGAATAGATCAAAATATCATCAATAAAGACCCTAATAAAGGAATCAAGGTAGGGTTTAAAGATCCTATTCATTAGGTCTATAAACATGGTCAGTGTATTGGTCAACTCAAAAGATATCACCACAACTTTATAATGCCCACACCTTGTTCGGAAGGCTGTCTTGGGAATGTCACACTCTCTAACCTTTACTTGAGGATACCCAGACCAAAGATCAATCTTAAAGAAGTTGCTAGCTTCTTGCAACTGGTCAAAAAATCATCAATTCTCGAAAGAGGATATCTATTCTTGATGGTAACTCTATTGAGTTACCGGTAGTCAATACACATCCTAAAGGAGTCATCCTTCTTTTTCACAAACAACAACGATGCACCCAAAGATGATTGGCTAGGCCTAATGAATCCCTTCTCGAACAAGTCCTGCAATTGCTCCTTCAACTCCTTCAACTCTGTCAGGGCCATACGATAAGGGGGAATAAAAATGGGTCAGTATCAAGGAAGAGGTCTATGCCAATGTCTATTACACTTTTGGGAGGAACACTGGGAAGGTCATTTAGAAAGATATCAAGAAACTCATTTACAACCAAAACTAACTCTATGGGAAGGACTTTAGACTCCACATCCCTAACCCTCACAAAATGGTAAAGACACCCCTTAGAAATCAACTTTTGGGCTTTAATGTAAGAGATGAATCTACCCTTGACCACCATATCTTGATCTCCCACTCAAGGATGCATTCATATAGAAATTGGAATTTGACCCTACGGGTTCTACAATCAATAGAAGCATAATATTCATGCAACCAATCTATCCCAAGAATAATATCAAAATCAACCATGTCTAACTCAAAAAAGTCACAAGGCAATATTTTATGCAAGATGCAAATAGAACAACTTCTATAAACTTTTCTAGCAACAATAAATGCACTATATGACTAATGCAACAACTCAGGGTCAACATGGAATTTTTTGGCAACAAAGTGGGTAATAAAAGAAAGAGTGTCACCCGAATCTATCAATGCAAACACATCAAAGTCAAAGATTTTCA
The DNA here is from genome assembly GCA_025642045.1 of Solanum sejunctum. Taxonomy (NCBI): domain Eukaryota; kingdom Viridiplantae; phylum Streptophyta; class Magnoliopsida; order Solanales; family Solanaceae; genus Solanum; species Solanum sejunctum. The sequence continues at coordinate 7,774 of JAOTQJ010019612.1, read as the reverse complement.
ACATACCAGTAACAATATCAAGGACCACATCTACCCTTTACCTCCCATGCAAAGCAAAACCAATTGTGCCTTGGGGAACCATCTTGTCGACCACCTTTCCCCAAAGGAATCGCATTATCACCTTATGGACGATCCTTTTTTCCATTATTGCGATTTAAAAGTCAATCCACATTTTTGTGACCCACTTCCCTACATCCAAAGCATATATTAGTATCTCTCTAGCATGGACCCTCATGACCCTTACCACACCTAGGACACATCTCATTAGGAACCACAACACAAACATCTTGGGTTCTTTGGAAGTCATTGGCAAACCCCCTATTAGATTTATGAGAGGACCCCTGGCCTTGGTGGACCCGGCCACCCATTTGGAACTTACCCTCTAAACTGACCATCAAAGCCTCATGATCCCTCCTTTTCCTAAATTTATCCTCCTCCATTTTCTTAGCATAGGTCATCAAATGTGACAAGTACATATCACTAATCAACATGGTGGACCCGCAGTTCTAACTTACCAAGTCAGACACACCAATCACAAATTTGTTATCCTAGATCTTTAGTCCGCCACTAAATGTGGAGCATATTTCAAAACTTGGTTAAACTTGAGGGCATACTCCCTCACACTCATGGACCCTTGTCATAAATTCATAAATTCTACCAACTTAGCTTCACTTTGTTCAAGGGGGAAGAACCGATTAAGGAAAGCCACCTTGAACTCCTCTTAAAGCACCACATAGTTGACTCCCTTCTATTCCTTCCATTAGTTGTACCATATTTGAGCTACCCCTTTGAGTTGGTAGGCCTCTATCTCTACCTTATCCTCGGACCTCACACCCATAATAAATAAAATCTTGTAAACCTCATCAATGAATTCTTAAGGGTCCTCACTCACATTTGGCCCATGGAATTCTGAGATTCATTCTTATGAAGCCTCTCACCCCAGAGGCCATTGTAGGAGCATGAGGCTTAGGCCCCTTGATTGTCTTGATTAGCCACCACTTGTGCAAGCAAGGTGAGAGCATCCCTAAGCTCTCTATTGGTTGGTTGCTCCTCTTTGTACGGGCTTGTCTTTCTCTTGTGCTAGGCATGATCTAGCATAGGAAATAACAAGCATTAGGGGGAAAGCTTACTTCAACTCTATAGCATGACTTAGAACAAGAATAAGGGAAACATTTCCTAAAATGTCTCATAGCCTCCTACTCATAGTTGTGGTGCACAACACAACCATGAATAGGACTCTAATGAACATGGTATGTTGCACTCCGAGGATCTATTAACCTAGTGCTATAATACCATCTTTGTCATGACCTAAGCCTAGCGCCTAGACGTGACTGGCGAATAGAAAACTCGAAGGAACCCCAAACAAGCCTCATAGCATACCGTTACACATCCTTGGTCGCAAAAGCAATTAAAATGACATTGAGAGTTAGGCATAGACAAGGTAAATTGGGACTAAGGGTAAACTTCAATATCATATACATCAAGAAATAAGAGAGTGAAGGCTTATAGTAGAGATACATAAAATATCCAACAACACCTCTACAATATAGATAAGAGCGGGGGCCAAGACAAGCAATGGGGCTCACCCTCATAGTTAATACATAACCAAAGGATAGATAGTCTTAATACATAGAAAGATATCATGAGCAACGTCCTCAAAATGGAGGACTACCTAATAAGCTTGTAGGGCAATCATACTTGCCACGTAGAGAAGGAGGATGAACAAGTAGTGCTTCGATTCCTATATGGTGACATCAGGTAGACATAGAGTATGCATTAGTACATTTGAATGTACTAAATATGTAAGATGCAATACAATAAGAGATAGGGATCATAGTCAAAATGCATAAAGATAGAGAATAGCTAGAATAGTAATAATATGGCATGTAAGTTTAATGCTTAAGTAAAACATGCTTACATAGGACATAACATATGAGTAAGAAGAGACCATTAAACTATTGGTGGATCATCACACTCTACTACCCCTGGTATTGAGGTATGAACCTCATCAATAGGTTGGTGGATCATCACACCTTACCACCTATGGTGCCAGAGTACAAACCCCCTGATAGGTCGATGTTTACAAACTCCCAACAAGTTTGATAGATAGTCGCACGCTACCACCCGTAGTGCTGGAGTACAATCCCTTGATAGGTTGATGAGTACAAAAGCCCAACAAGGTTACTTAGCGCACAACCCCCTAGTAGGGCATGATCACCTTCCAATACTATATAGAGAACACCATATACATACATTCATTTCATCATCATTTCATTATCATATGATCATCACATAGTCATTCAACTCATAATCCATGCATTGGACCTTCAATTCCTCAACAAACCATAACCAAATATTTTATCAAACACTTAGAAGGTGTGTAGTGCTAGTGTGAAACCATGCAATTTTAGAGTGAAATCATGCTAGAAAATTCAATGTAAAACCTTTAATAGATAATTGGTAACACCCTCAAGCAATATACATCAAAATCCTTCATCAAATCTTATAATAGATATTGGTTTATAAATCAAAACATAGCAACATAGTCATAATTTCATAAACCACAACATAGTATGCAGTGATTTTCATAACAGTTAAGACACATTTGTAAATAACCTTGAAATCATGAAAATTCAAGTAAAAGGAAGCTTTGATATCATGGGTGAAAGGAACCCACGAAAGAAACCCACATAACTTAGCTTTGGAGATGAACTTGATGAAGATTGGATATGGAGATTTGAAGCTTTAGTGCAATACTTAAGATCCAGAAAAGGTTTTGAGACTTGAGATTAGGAGTAAAATATTTGGCTAAGTGTTTGAATGAGTATTGGGAAATGTTTAGAATGATATGAGGGTGAAAATGACTAAGTATAGGTATTCTCACGCTTGGGAACACTTAGACCCAAGACTTAAAAGTCTTAGATGGCAAGAAAAATAACTTGGCAAAATATATACATAAGTACGCATACCAAAACTATCACGAAGACCAAGTTTACACATGTCTGCAATAGCTACGCATCGCGACACTATTGCGGACAGCCACAGGATAAGCAAAATTACAAATATTAAAATTCTTGATCATTTGTTTTTAGGTTAGACTCATTCTTTACTCAAAATGACTGCCTGAACAATAATATGAAATTGGATTTTCAATATCACGCATATATTGAGATATATTGAAGTTACGATTTTAGGCACTTCCGAGGAACATTTTCGAGCACTTTTGGGGGCGTTACAAATTCAATAGTGAAATAATGTGACAAAACTTAATGTAAGTTAACCCACTAATACTTAGTAACATCCTCATACAAGACACATTGAAATCGCTCATTAAATCTTATCACAAAAGATAGGTTCATAGCTCAAAACATGCTTAAACAGTCAACAGTTCATGAAAACTCAACATAGTTTATAACCATTTCATTGTAAGAAGTACCCATTGATAAATCAACTTGAGAACATGTAATTTATATAAGAATAAAGTTTAGGCACCATGGGTGAAAGGACCCAAAGTTTGAAACTCACATACCTCAACTTTGGAGATTTCCTTGATGAAGATTTGAATAAGAACTTGAATCTTGAATGAATTTCTTGAATCCAGCAATGAGTTTGAAACACTTGAATTTCGGTGAAATATTAGGCTAAGTGTTAGAGAGTGTTTGGGGAATATCTTGAAAGATATGAGGTTGAATAATGACTAAGTGTAGGTTCTTTTACAGATATGAAGGCTTAGGCTAAAGACCAAAGACCAAAGACCTTAGACCAAAACAACAAAATTGGGAAAAATATATATAAAGGTCTGTGCCTTGGCTGCGTTGCGCTAGGGTTGCGGATCAATTCTGGAAATCAAAAAATTTGGAAAGTCAAATTTTGATACAGTTGCTCTGTAATTGGGGTTATACTCATTCCCCACTCAATTTGCCCCTGAACACGAATATAAAGTCGGGCTTTTGATATCACACATGGATTTTGAGATATATAAAGATTATGAAATTAAGCATTTTCGAGGCATATTTTTGGGCAATTTTTGGGCCGTTTCAAAGAGGTAACTTTCCTCAAGGTCCTTTGGAGGAACCAACAAGTTGAAAGTGCCACATGGAAAGCCGAGGCATACATAAGAAAGCGAGACCCATATCTCATCAACTCTACTCAGGTTGACGGTAATAATTATGTCCCCTATATGATTTCAAGTCTTAAGTTTCCATCGTTATGTCATTTTGCATGCATTCATGTTCATGGTAACAAGTTTGTGATGATTTTTGACATTAATGTTGAGATTTGTGAAAATGACGTTTAAATTCATTTGTTGCATTCATGTCAGGCTGAAATATTCATGATTACTTCTATTATGCCTGTTTTTTCAATATTCAAGGATGAATGTTTCCAAGAATGAGATATTGAAACGCCCCAAAAATGTGCTTCAAAATGCCCAATAATTGTAATTTTTATACATCTCAAAATTCACGTGTTATATCAAAAATCCGACTTTATATTCTCGATCAAGGAGGAAAATTGAGAGGAAAATGAGGATAATCCAGGTTTTTGAGAGATCCATAGTGAAAAATAATTTTTACTAATTTCAGATTTCCAGAGAACATCCATGCTCTAGGCACATCGCAGACTGGATGTGGACCAATACAAAATTCTCCTTACTTTTTCAGTTTCGGCCATGGGCATTGTGATCCTAGCCCCATGCCAACTTAATTGTGAAATCACCCATACTTAGCTATTTGTCAACTCTATATCTCACAAAACCCTCTCTCAAACCCTCTCTCAAATCCATTCTACGACTCTATCAATTCTCTCATTCAAATCTAAAGATCCCAAGCTCAACTTTGTAACTCAAGGATTCATTTCAAGCTCCAAGACTACTTCAAGTTCACCTCTAGGAATTCAAGGGTCAAGGTATGTGTGTTTTATCCATTGGGTCTCGCCCATGGAGCTCAACGTCCCCTTTTTAATGAAAATTTTATATGTTTCAAGTTGTATTACCTATGGGTATCTCTTATCATGGATTATAAACATAAATTATGTAAGGATTTTATGACATATTGGTTGCTTATTCTGGACTATCAATTTCAAGCGTATACCATGAATTGAGATTGTCCATTGAGACTATGCATATTTTGAGCATGAACTAGTATGAGCTTTTGTGATGGATTTTAACATATCCTACATGAAGGTTTTAATACATATTGGTGGCATTGTTTTGCATTAAGATTACTGATCTTATTTTACTCTTGAATTGCACAATTTTGAACAGATATCATGCACTCACTATGTGTTTGATAAAATGTCAAGTCAAGAATTCTCACCCACCATGTGTTTGATAAAAAGTCATGTAAAAAATTCTCAAGTTATTGATGATATATTTCATGAGTTACAATCCAAGTGACTATATTATGATTAAGGTCTTTCAAGTATGTATTGAGTACATGAAAAGAATCTATGATTTTAAAAGTATCAAGTTAAGCCCTATTTTAAGTTTTTTACATCTTTTGATTCATTCATGTTAAATCAAGGAGTAATGCATGGTTATGATCTACTCTCATATTCAAGTTGGGCTCACCACTGGAGGTCAAGCATGTTTCAAGAGCTACTCATGTTTTGTTTCCATATTCCTACAAGTTATACAAGTTATGATCACTACAAGTATTCCGTGGGATTTCACTTAGCACTAATTGAGGCTTAAGATGGGGGATCGACTCAAGAGGTCCTCATATAAAGTCTTTAGTCTCTAAACTATCTGCCTCCATAGGACTTTGACTATGACCCTTACTATACTCATAGATCCATCTAGTCATGTTGTCATGTTTGGTTTACCTTTGCAAGTAGACAAGTACCTAGCCTAGTGGTGTCATGCCCGTCCACTTGACCGAGAAGATATCATGCCTTGGATTACAATTTATAGCTACTTGTTCTATGTCAGTTAAGGTCTCTTCTCGCATAAATGTGATATATATTGTGCAAGATGAATGATTTACAAGCATGTTTTTTTATGAGTATTTATCATGTATGCCAGATTGAGACTATATATCTATTGCTTATCATTATTTATTTTTGACTATATTGGCTTATGTTTTGCTGTATTGCATCCCGCATACATTGCACGTTCAAACGTACTAATTCATACTCTATACCTATATGGTATTATCATATAGGGACCGGAGTACCTATTGATCATCCTTCACGTGGCTAGATGGTACTTCGTAGATAATCATTGGTGAGTCCTTAAGTCTGAGACACTATCTACATTACTCTTGCTATTTGAGACTTCTTTATATTGAACACTTGTTATTATGAGTGTAAGCCCAAAAAGGGTCTTGACCCTCGCTCCATTCCATGTTAGAGGTGTTGTTGGATATTATGATGTACTTATGCTGTGAGCTTGACTCTTGTATGCTTTTATGATAATCAAAGATTTCCCTTAGTACAGCTTCCCTTGTTATTATATCTCTCGTTGTTGTTCATTTTGCTTTCATAACCAAGGTATGCTAAGAGGCTTATTTGGGGTCCCTTCAAGTTCACATTCGCCATGCCATGTCTAGGCTCTATGCTCGGTTCGTGATAATATATACCTTGCAGCACTATCATATATTTTAAAGAAAACCTCAAACATAGCTATTAAATTGGGGCAACTGGTGTTCTGCCCTTTTTTTCTCTATACGAGTGGTGGCTTGAGTTTGATCCCTAATGCCAACATACAACAATGACAAACTTTGTGACAACAATGTCATCATCCATCCTTGGCCAGAAACAATTTCACAATAGTAATGCCATCATAGTTTCAATAGCTAGATACCCAGCATAAATAATATCATGTTTTTTTTAGGACTTTATTTTACAGCCCATCATCTTGAGGTACATCGATTCCCCCCCTCCCCCTTGAAATAAAGTAAATTATCCTCAATCCAGTACCACCTATCTTTCCCTCATTAACGTGATCCATTAACTTGACATATCATGAATCATATGTAGCACTAAACTTAATCTTACCAAGAAAATCACAATTAAGTCTAGTAATTGCATAAATAGCAGTAAAAACCTCTTTGTGAATCCATTAATCAACCATTTGGTTTTGATTCCTTAGCTTATGTATCCACACAAAGTCATATTTCGCCAATGTCTCTTGCTATCTAGCCTACTTTGAACTCAATTTATGTTGAGTTCTGAAGTAATTATTAGCCATATTGTCCGTCTTGGGCACACACTTTGTTCCTCAGTTCAGCCAACTCCAATGGAGATATGCGATAAGGAGGTCATGTTGGTGGCACTAATCCTGGGATCAATTCAATCCTGTGATCAATCTCCCTCCTTGGAGGAAACTTTTTTGGATATTTCAGAGACATCACATACTTGTATTCATTCAACAATTTGGCAACATCATCATGAACTTTGATTTTCAAATATGGATTCACTTCCACTAAAGTAGCAAGATATGTAGGTTTACCTCTCTTCAAGTCCTTCTCAAAACTAATAGCCGATAGCAAGGCTATAGTTTTTTTGTTCTTATTATCTTTTACAGCAAATGGATTGATTCCCTTCACAAATTCACAGTCTATCTCACCCATAAATGTTAGACCATCCAAATGAGAAATTAGGGAAACATTGAGTTTTCTCATGAAATCGTTTCCCAGCTGAATATTAAAGTCATCAAGTGGCACCATTGTCAAAGTGCACACCAAATCAATACCTAATTTCAGAGGCACATTTGTTGCCATGCCATAGCCTGGTTTTGTAGTTGAGTTAACAACCTTCATTTTCATTGGACAAT
>JAOTQJ010019592.1:0-17015 GCA_025642045.1 Solanum sejunctum | reverse complement strand
TGACCCATGAGGAGCGTCAAAAGTTGCATTGACTAACTGCTACTTCACAAATAAAAGAAGCGCAGATAGTTTAAAGAGGCATTTTGCTTTATTCCATCATACTCCAAAGCAAAAAAATCGTCAATCTTTGGCTCCATCCGAGATTGATGGAAAAATTTCTCTCAAAATTCAAGTGTCCAAATCTTATTTGGATCTTAAGAAATTCATCCAAGCTTCAAGTCTTCATCTGCACTCTTCATCTAGTTATTCTCCAAATTCAAGGTATGTAGGTTCCTTTCACCCATGATACGCAAGCTTTATTTTACTTAAAATTGCATGATCTAAAGTTGATTTACTCATAGGTCTTACTTATTATGAATTTCACTGCACACTATATAGGGGTTTCATGAAATTTGTAATTGTTTTGGCATGTTGTGAGCTATGAATCTAAGATCAATTGTGAGATTTGATGAAGGATTTTGATGTATATTGCTTGAGAATATTACCAAGTATTTATTAATGGTTTTTACACTGAAATTTCTAGCATAATTTTACTCTTTAATTGTATGGATTAACACTCGCTTTATGCACCCACCAAGTGTTTGATAAAATATCCAGTTTAGGTTCTTGAATTATTGATAGTTTATTGCATGACTTATGAGTCTAGTGGCTTATGGTGATGAAAGAAATGTATTTATGTGTGGTTAAATCATGGAAAACACCTATGACATTATAAGTGAATCATTGGACTCTTATGTTCATTGTGTTTTTGGGAATGGTTGATGAGTTATTGAGTCCTTTTGCTAAGGTTTATGCCCTCGTGAATTTTGAAGCCTATTAGAAAAGGTTCTGAACTATCATATATGCTTTACCCACTAGTACAAGGACAATTTCTAGATGTAAGGGTTATTATCTATGTTGTACACCTTACCCTAATGTATGAATCAATACTACTTACTTACTCATACCTACATGAAGGGGTTATGAACTATGTTGTACTCCTTATCCTTGTGTATGATTTGAGGTTATGAAATGTACTCATATGAAGAGGTTATTAACTGTGTGGTATGCCACACCCTCATATGTGATGCAATATTATATGTATTATCTCATGATCATATATAGGGGTTATGACCTATGCTACCTTCTACCCTCATATGCTATTCATTATCTCATGTACAACCCATTACCTACTAAAAGGGGTTATGACTTATGTTATATCCCTCACCCTCTTGTACAAGGTATTTGGATGATCTAAGCTTGTCACCTTATCGAGTTAGGCAAGGTTTCCAAGTACGAATATTTTAAGGATGATTCACTTACCATTGCTCACACATTCCATATTGTTATTATATTATCTATTGCCTATCTCTTGTTGCATTGCATCCCACATACTTAGTACATCCAGACGTACCAACATGTACTCTATGCCTACATGATATCACCATGTAGAAATCGAAGCCCTATTTGATCGTCATCCTCCACGTGGCTAGTACGATCTCTCTCAAAGGTAGTTGGTGAGTCCTCTATTTTAGGTATATTGACTTTAAGCTTATACTATGTATAAAGACTCCCTTTCCTTTTTATTATGTATTTGACTATGAGGGTGAGTCCGGTTGCATGTCTTGGTCCCCGCTAAGTTTTATATTTAGAGGTGTTGTTGGATAAGTATTTAATGATGCTATAAGCTCAACTCTTGACTCTCCTGATATTTTATGAAATGAAGGTTTTCCCTTAGTCCTTATGCCTTTATTTCTACTCTTTTATTGATATTTAATTTCTACTATGATCAAGGATGTGTGATGATATGTTAAGAGGCTTGCTTGGGGTTCTTTCGAGATCTCCATGCACCGTGTCACATCTAGACCCTAGTTTTGGTCGTGAAAAACTTGGAATCAAAGAACTAGGTTGTTAGATCCTCGGAGTCCAACACACCGCATCGATTAGAGTCCTATTCATGGTTGTCTTGTGCACCATGACTATGAGTAGGAGGCTTTGAGACATTTTAGGAAATGTTTCTCCTCTTTCATGTTCTAAGTCGTGTTATAAGTTGAAATAAGTTTTCCCCTAACAATTGTTCTTTGTCATGCTAGTTGATCATGCCTAAAACAACAAGAAGAAGAGTTCGCGCTCCCGAGGAACAACTGGCTCATGGTGATCTCCAAGATGCTCTCACCTTGCTGGCTTAAGCTATGGCCCATCAAGTTAATCAAGAGGACCAATCCCCTCATGCTCCTACCCCGGGATCTAAGGTGAGAGACTTCATAAGGATAAACCTACCGAAGTTCTATCGGTCAAAGATGGATGAGGACCCATAAAGTTTTATTGATTAAATTTATAAGGTATTGGCTATCGTGGGTGTTAGATCAGAAGATAAGGCAGAGTTGGCGACTTACCAACTCAAGGGGATAGCACAAATATGGTTTACTCAATGGAAGGACGGGAAGGGAAATAATAATGTGGTTCTATATGAGGAGTTTAAGGTGGTTTTTCTTAATTCGTTCTTCCCTCTAGAGCTTAGGGATGCCACGATGGTGGAGTTTATGAATTTGAAACGAGGGACAATGAGTGTGAGGGAGTATGCCTTCAAGTTCAACCAACTTTCTAAATATGATCCTCTCTTGGTTGCCAACCCAAGGGCTATAATGAACAAGTTCATGATGGGTATCTCCGATTTACTGAGTGAAGAATGTCGGTCCACTATGTTTTCTAATCATATGAATTTGTCCTACCTCATGACTTATGCCAAACAACTTGAGAGCAAGAAACTTAGAAAGAAGAGGAATGGAGAGTCTAAGAGGGCTCAGTTTGAGGATGAATGGTTCTAACAAGGTATCAAGTTTCAAGGCTATGGGTCTTCTAGTGCTCCAAAGAAGATGCTTGTTATGTAAGGAATGGATAAACCAAGGTTCCAAGGTGGAAATGGTGGGATAAGTCTCCCAAAATGCCCAAAATGTGAAAAATATTGTCATGGCAAATGCTTAAAGAATTCAAGTGTGTGTTATGGGTGTGGGAGAGTAACCCACAATCTTATTGATTGCCTTTACGTTTGGAGCAAGGGCAAGGAGGGCCATCCTCAAGGTTAAGGTGGTTATATTGATCAAGGAGGTACTCCAAGATGTAATCGGTTCTATGCTCTTCAAAGGATGCAAGGGGTGGATGAGGTGCCCGATGTTGCTACCGATATGTTAAAGCTTCCTTTAACCTTGATGTGTATGCATGGGAAGGTTCGAGTGTCTCTATTCCCTTTATTATTCCTTTTGTTGCTAGTGGGCTTTATGTGTGTTCTAGATTGTTATCTGGAATTTTTGGTATCTATCCCATTAGTGAGTTTATTGTTGCTAGAAAGGTCTATGAAAATTATTCCGTAGTCATGTTGCATTTATGTCTTGACTTGTGATTTTTTGGATTAGATGTGGTGGATTTTGATGTCATTGTTGGGATGGATTAGTTACATGCATATTGTGTCTCCATTGGTTGTAGAACCCGTAGGGTCAAATTCTAATTCCTTATTAAACCCATTTTTGAGTGGTAGTGAAGGGGTAAGTCCATTTCTTATCTTAAGGTACAATTAGTCTCTAAGGGTTGCCTTTATTATCTTGTAATAATTGGGGGTGTTGAACCTAAGTTATTTCTATTGAGTCAATTTCGATAGTCAATGAGTCCTTAATGTCCTTTCCAATATTTTGAATTTGTGGTGGTGTCTTTTGGTTTGACTTATACACCAGTTGTAAATATAGATCTCATAAATAGGGTCTTTAATCCCTACCATGTTATGTTGTGGTGTTTTTTGGTAATAATGTGTAGGGCTATTTCCAAAAGTGAGGAAGACTTTGTGAATCATTTGAGGGTGATGTTGTGAATTTCGATGGAGGTGAGGTTGGGTGAAGTGAGAAGGGTGGTGTGGTGGCTTTGATGGTTTCGAATCTTCTTTGGTTGAAGAGGTCTAGTTAAGCAAGGCCTTGATCCTCATCTTGATAGAGTCGGAAGTATTGGTGAGGGATGGTAAGGTGGATGTTTTCTCCTAAGGGGGAGATGGTGTCTTTAGATACTAAGGTAGGCTATAGGTGTTTGTGTTGATGGTTTGGTTCACTTGGAAGTCCCCCCATGAAGGGTGTGGTCTGGATGACAAGAAAAGAAATTGAGTTTAAAGTTTGTGGGTTCTAATAGAGTGTTGAGAAAGATTGATAAGGTTGAATGCCAATGGGAATTGCCTATGGATATAGATATGGTGCATCCAGTTTTTCATGCTTTTAGATGGAGAGGATGTGTTAGTGACTCTAGTGCTATAGAACTCTTTGAGGTTGTGGGTGTTGTGGAGAAGAAGTTGGCTTAGGAGAAGGTCTCGGTGGGAATATTGGATGAATGGGTGGAAAAGTTGATTAATAAGCATGTACTCTTCATCAATGCCCTTTGGAAAAATCATCAAGTCAATAGTGTCTCTCAGGGATCCAGAGCGCGTGTGGAGAAGCAATATCCGTATCTCCTTCATTCTATTCAAGCTTATGATAACATGTCAAGTCCGTTTCTTTATGGTTCCAAATCTTATGCTTCATCCCTAACTCATTTGCATGCATTCATGTTTATATTGACGAAGTTCATGGTGATTTTACACTTACGTTGAGATTTTGAAAATGGTATTTTAAGTATGTTGTTGCATTCTTGTTGGAGCTGATCTCTTCATGATTACTCTTCTTGTATACGTTTCTTTGCCATTTGGGGACGAATGTTCCCAAGGGGGAGATATTGAAATGACCCCAAAAAGTGCTTAAAAATGTGCCTCAAAAGTGCCCAAAATCGTAATTTCTATATATCTCAAAATACATGTGTGATATCAAAAATTCGACTTCTTATTCTTTTTCAGTGGGTTAAATTGACTGGCAAATGGGTCTAATCCCGATTTTAGAAAAACTGAATCACAATTTCATTTTTCCCAAAAATTAAATTCCAGTGAGGTTTTTGCGCCCTGGTGCGACGTGTCAAGGGTCGCCTCAGTCTAAATTTTTGTCCAATTTTTCTATCCGGTCCATGACTTTAGGTCTTGGGCCTAAGCCTTATCATGCGTGAAAGTACCTATACTTAGTCATTTTTCAATCTCATATCATTCAAGACATTTCCCAAAATCCTCTCAAACCCCTAGACTAATATTTCTCTTCCGGATCTTAAGGAATTCATCCAAGTTTCAAGTCTCCATCTCCAATCTTCATCAAGTTATTCTCCAAAGTCAAGGTATGTGGATTTCTATCATGGGTTCCTTGCACCCATGATGCCCAAGCTTTCTTTAATTAAAATTGCATGATTTAAAGTTGAATTACTCATGGGTCTTACTTGTTATAAATTTCGCTGTACACTATATTGGGGTTTCATGAAATTGTGATGGTTTTAGAATGTTTTGAGCTATGAATCTAAGATCTATTGTGAGATTTGATGAAGGGTTTTGATCTATATTGATTGAGGGCGTTACCAAGTATCTATTGATGGTTTTACACTGAATTTTCTAGCATGATTTCACTCTTTAATTGTAAGGTTTTACACTAGCTTTTCACACCCACCAAGTGTTTGATAAAATATCTAGTTTAGATTTCTTGAGTTGTTGATGGTCTATTGTATGAATTATGAGTCAAAGTGGCTTATGGTGATGAAAGAAATGTATATATGTGTGGTTAAATTATGTGAAGCACCTATGACATCGCAGGTGAATTGTTGGGATCTCATATTCATTGTGTTCTTGGGAATGGTTGATGAGTTATACTTCATGTCATACTTTTATGCACAGGAATAGCTCCATTATGTACATAGATATGAGAAAGGAGTATGGACCCTTGGGGATAGCCCACCGCACCAGCAATCCCAGTTCTGTGCTCCTTTGAGCTCCTTCATGAGAAAGGGGTATAGATCCTTGGGGATAGCCCACTCTACCTCCAACCTCAATCAATGCTCCATAATCATAATCATAAACATAGTAGTGTAAACACCCATCATTTGGTCAAAGAGCCATAATTATAGACATTTGTGTGATCACATTCTTGTCATATCCATACTTTCCTTTAAATCATAATCACCATCATAATTGAGACTTAACCCACATTATAAACTTCATAAAAACCATAGTCATGTATGCATATGCCATGAATGAGATGCGAAATAGATGTACAATAGAGATTTAATCTTAAATCAATAATACATTATAAAATTCAAGTAAAAACATAATAAAAACCACATTTAAATCATAATATAGATTATTCATGCTTAAATCAAGTTTAAAAGGGGACATGCACATTCATATCTTCATAACTTCAATGTAATTAATTATATTAGGGCTTGAATCACTTTAAAATCAAAAATAAAACATAGCTCATACATCAATTGAATTAAATTAACAATAATCTTCAAAATCCATATTTAAAGTAAGCTAAATTTCTACAAAAATGATTGTAAAAGAGTTTGAGTCTTCCTGGTTGAAAGTAACCAAAAATCAATCCCTGATATCTTAGCTAATAGAGAAGATTCAAGAAGAAATTTGATGAAGAAAAGAGCTTTTCCTCGATTCTCAAGTTTAGTCTTCATACTAGTTCTTGAGAGAGTTCTGAGAAGAATTCAATATAATTCTAAGTGTAGAAATGAATTTGAATGAGAGAAATAAAGTATAGGTCGTTTGAATGTCTTTAGGTAGCATAGAAAGTGACGAAAGACCCTTAGGAGAAATTATAATTATAAAAGCACCACTAATGAAATAAGTAGAGAAAATGTTGTCAGGGGTTTAAGGGAGGGGTGTACGGTCCGTGCAAGGGTATACATACTGCATACTTGCTCTGAGATATAAAGCCTAAAACGATGTCATACCAATGCTAGTATGAAAGCTATTATTATAAGCAAACTCAATAAGTGGAAAATGATCATCTCAATTGCCTTTAAATTCCAACACACAAGCCCTCAACATGTCCTCCAAAGTTTGAATTATCCTCTCAGATTGCCCATTGGTTTGAGGATGAAAGGAGGTATTAAACTTCACCTTTGTACTAAGTCCTCTTTGGAACAATCTCCAAAAGTGTGAAGTAAATTGGGTCCCATGATCCAATATGATCGACCTAGGCACACCATACAACCTCACAACTCTTGGATATACAACCTTGTATAATCTTCGGCACTAAAGGTAGTCTTGACCAGTAGAAAATAAGCCGACTTACTCATCCAATCAACAATAAACCAAATTGACTCATATTGCCTTCGGGTCCGAAGCAAACCAACAACGAAATCCATGTTCATATCTTCCCACTTCCAAGTAGAAATTTCAATATCTTGAGTCAAAACACCGGGCCTTCACTTGTTGATAATTAGGGCATTCAGATACAAACTTGGCTATATCATTTTTCATACCATACCACTAAGATACTTCCTTCAAATCCCGATACATCTTAGTAGATGCCAAGTGAATCTAATAATAAGAGTTATGGACTTCACTCATGATCACCATCCTAAGATCATCCATATCTGGAACACACAACTGATCTTGATACAGAAGCACACTATCTCCCCCTTGGGAGAAAACCTCTACCTTCTTTTCTCCAACCAATTTCTTTAACTCAACCAATGATGAATCTAGAACTTGCTTAGCCTTAACATCAACAACAACAAAAGATTCTGCCTCATTTTGAGCATGAATACCACCATCGTTAGAGTCGACCAACCTAACACCCAATCTAGCCAAATGTTAAACATATTTTGCTAACTCCTTATTCCTTTCCTCAACATGAGCTATACTTCCCAAAAATAGCCTGTTAAGAGCATCGACTACAACATTTGCCTTATCGAGATGATATTGCACACTCATGTCATAGTCTCTAAGGAAACTACTAGAAATTTGATCTACTGCAACACTTATTAAGATCAGTTACACAACCGTAGCAATAGATCATCTATTGCAATATTATAATGGTTGTAATGTATCCTTAAGTCTAAAAGAACAATTGTTAAATAAAACTGTAGTATCATCTGGATAACCGTTGCTACAAAGGCTTTGTAGCAATCAAGTTTAATAACTGTTACAATAGAGGACATATGGAAGCGGTTATTCTACGAAATATTGTGTAAGTATTTATATCTCAGAAATATTTATTCCTCCACTATCTTAGTGTAACCGCGATTTTTTTTTCATTTCATTAATGAAAAATCTTAAGACTTCTTAGAATTTTCCAGAAAACCAAATGACCTACGCTAGCTGAGAGAACGAAGGTTTATCTCTTGTGAAGAAAAGGATGAGCTCGCCTGCGAATGACGAAGAAGCTCCAGTGAAGATAATCTTTAGCAGTATTCTTCTACAATCTCAAGGTTTCATCTCAAGTTCCTTCTTTAATAGTGGTCTTCTCCCATAATAGTCTCCCGAGAGAACTTTTGTATCTTCAGTGGTAAGATTTTCAACTTTCTCTGTTTACTCCATGAGTTCTAAGTCCCATTGTCTCTAATTTCTAGTGCATGTATTATTTTACAAAATTAGAAACTTCATTGAAGGATTTCTGGAAAGTCTTAAAGAATAACAAATGGATTTGTCTGAAATCTACGTTATTGTTCGAATTGAGGTGTTGTGATTACTTGTTCATTTTAGTCTCCTATTTTTTTAAAGTTCCCTATAGATCCTTTCTTCAGATCTCTTCTTAGCAAGTTGTTTGAGACTTTTAGTTTATTTTTTCTATAAAATCTGATCTTTAGTTTATTTTTTTCTTTATTAAAAATATGAAAGAGCTTACAAGGGTTATAATCTCATCAGTGAGACTAATTATTATAAACTGTTGTATTCTGGGTACCTCTTGTTACTCTAAAATAGATTTACTTCATTAGATATTATAGTTCAAAAATCTATATGTGGCCCTTTGCTCGACTTCCTTAAGTTCTTGCTTTTTTTATAAGTTTAAAACTTGAAGGAAATCTCTAACAGCTTACAAGTTTGAGTTGAGACTTAAGTCACTGAATGTTTCATCTCTTTGTTTGGAGTATTCATGTTTAATTGTTTTAATTTAATGAGTCGTGATTTAGAGTTTCTTAGATGCATTCTGATGGTGATATAGTGGTGGAATGCTAGAAGATGATGAGTAAAATAAGTTCATTCATGAGACTTGTGACTAATATTTTAATTAAATCCTTGAGTTCACTCTTGATATATAATACAAATATATAGACATTCTTAAGATGTCACTGAAAGTGAACTGAAATTCATTGTTGGTTGGAAGCATACTTTTGACATTCCGATACTACACATATGCTTCGTCACTTGGTAATGTATCTATTTATAATTGTTGTAATGTGTATTATTCTTTAATATATTATTTTACATGAGATCTGTTCAATTAGTTTGCACTTGAAACCTTATGTAGCCTTTCTTGATATTCTCTGGTCTCATTTGTTACCTCTCAAACTTTCATCAATATATGATTATCCTTGATTGCAGTGAGAATATAATTTTGTATGAGGTTGATAAGTCTTCTGTTCTATACATATAGTGTATTTCGATTTTTAAGGTAGTTTAAATAGAATGTATTGAGTGATGTTATGCAGTCCTGTTAAAGTTGCAGTCCTGTTAAAGTTTAAAAAAACAAAATGTGAAGTTTCAATGATGTGATTTTCTTATTTCTATGACAAGTTATTGGGCTAGATTTACTGTTCTAACAAATTATTTGTAGACAATCCAAAGCTTTCTGGATAAGGTAGAATATTGGAATAGAAACATTCCGTGATTACTTTTACTTATGATCATGATCTTCCCCATATATTCGTTCAAGGTTTTTGAAATAATAGAAGCTGTTATATCACTTAATTTCTCAATGATTGTTAAATTTTACATCTCTGAACACTGTCATGTTTGATGTTCAATTAACATGGATGAAAATTTCTAAATAGTGGTTCACTGAATGAAAATAAGAACTGTTGCTATGATATACTAGTAGTTGAGAGAGTTGGAATGTGTGTTACTAGCATTCAAGGATGTAATGAGATCGTTAATAAAGATATTTCACTCTTCTTTGTATGTTTTTGTTATTATGGAGAGAGTCATTCAATTTTGCTCATAATAAAATCAAGAATCCATGTTCAACTGGTCACAAAGTAATCTTTCTGGTTAGTATATCAACTCAACCTTTTGTACCACCCAACATTCTAGCTACCTAGTCTAAGCTTAGTGGAAAAAGAAGAAAACATAACGTCTACTTCTAAGAAACAGATCTGTAGACATGTAACACATATGGAAGAAATTATTCTTGCAGATAATTAGATTAGTTTCAGGATGTTGATTGCTATGGATACTACCATGGATGATATGTTAAGTTGAGAAAATGTTTTTAGCAATTGATATTGAATCCAAACAAAATAATGAGTGAAAACTTTCTTTTATTGGATTTAGGATATTGATATTTACTGCTCATGTTCTTTCTTTTACTTTTTTTACAGTATCTGTCGAAAAACAAACTAGTATGTCTCTTTATGTGTTGGAAATATTTTATGTTCCTAGCTTTTCATGTGTGGTAGATATCATAACACCCTATTTTTATTAAATTTCTTGCTTCTTAAATTGCCTCTTGCTAATCCACTGTACACTGTTGTTCATCTCCCTCTGAATGATCTGCACTCCAATCCATTTTTATCGAATACTCCTTGCTGCTATAATTTAGTTAGAATGACCAAAGAAGTGTGTGTGAGTTTTCTCATCATCATCATCACACAGATAACTCTTGATGACTTTAACTGGAACATTAATCTTTGTCGCCTCATATATAGTACTGCTATTGGTTAATGATTTAAAATAATCTCATCAAGGATATTTTCTTCCACTTTAGCGAATGACTTCTACTTCCCTCCTGATAATTCATCTTTGATGCAGTAAGTCAATACCCTATAATGTATTATGGAACAAATTGAGGAATTAAATTCTCAAGTTTTGTTTTCTGTCTGTAGGTTTTTTTCTCTTGATACTACATGTACTCATGAATTTTTTTATTTTACACTTTTCTCATGTGACATATTCAATGGATGTTGGAGATAAAAATTGGATGGATTTTCGAAGATCCACCGATGAGTATATTAACGGAGTTGGTAATTTTCTTGATAAGACATTTGAATGTGCTTCCCAAGGAAATGAAATATTATGCCCTTGTAAGAGGTGTTTTAATTGTTATTGGCATTGTAGAAATGTGGTGGAGGATCAATTGATTTGTCATGGATTTGTTCATGGATACACCAAGTGAGTTTTTCATGGAGAAGGGTTTTCCTCAAGAAATACGCAACATCAAACTAATGATGATGAAACTTTCGACAAACATGATGTTGTTGACTAACTACTTCAAGACACTTTTAGGCATGTTATAGATGATTTGAGGCATGAAGGAATAAGAGAGGGACCATCTGAAGATGCAAAGAGATTTTTTTAATTTGTGGAGGAAGGGAAATATGAGTTGTATTTGGGGTGTAGGAATTTTCTTAGTTGAGCTTCACAATCCGATTGCACTTGTTCAAAATGCCTTCACAAGTTGATAAATGTAACCTTTTCGGACTTGTTAGAATTGATAAAAGAGGCATTTCCCTTGCTCAGATATCCGAGTCTTTTTATAAGGCAAAAAAGGTGATAAAAGATTTGGGTCTTTATTATGGGAAAATTCAAGCATGCATTAATGATTGCATATTACTTTGGAATGCCAATGGCATAGTTAGATAATTGCTCGGTAAGTGGATCTTCTAGATGGAAGAATGTCCGCGATGGCTTAACTAATAAGGTCACTAAATTTAACTAATGAGGTCATTAAATTTTCTGTGAACGTTTTAAGGTACTTTTCTTTAAAGCCTATGCTTTAGAGGATATTCTTGTGTTCTAAAATATTTATAACTATGAGATGGCATGCTACTGAATCATCCAATGATGGAAATTCAAGACATCCTCCTTGTCACGACTCAGACTTAGGGTTAGGGGTGATATGGTAAATGGGAACTCGAGAGTCCCCAAACAAGCATTAAAGTATTCAAATTCAAATCATCGGTCTAAAGGCAGATTCAAATAGAAAACACATTATAAGGGACGGGAAAGTAGGACTAACGCTATGGGAATGTCATAGGAAAAGGAGTAAAGTAAATTCACATAGCACATAAAGACTAAAGGGCGGATAAGTATGACTTACTCTATAGGGGCAATTCGAGACTTAGGATCTTTCACATCATAACATGAAACACATCATAATACCCATAATCAACCCACATAATGATATCCAATTAATAGCCATATCCATAATCAAAATCCCTGAATACAACACTTAGCATATAAACGTGCAAGAGTCTACAAGATGTCCAACAATGTCTCTAGTCATAAGATATGATGGAGCCAAGACATGTCCCGAGCTCACCCTCCAAGTAAATAATACAAAGGAAAGAAACATAGGTGGAGATATGGTGACTTGTCCTTGGAAGATAGGACTGACCACAACAATGTCTCGAATCTGATCTAGTGTAAATGATAGATGAAGGTAATCTCTGATTCCTACAGGGTTAGATTATGTAGGAAAAAGTATGCGCTAGTACATTTGAATGTACTAAGTACATGGGCATACAATGCATATGATTTAGCAAACCTGCATTCAATGTTAGATGATAAGAGCACATAATATAGAAAAAGATATATATCCAAAGAAGAGTAATATAACAATATGCCATGAAATTCATGATACAAGAAATGCAAATGTTCATATATAGTGGGGATTAGACCTTAATCGACATGAGTAAGACCAAGCGAGCTATTACTTGGAATCCCGATGAAATCCCCTTACCGATAAAGAGGTGGTCTACTTGCCAAAGGTAAACAATACTTCACCTTACGGGCATCCCCATTTCGTATGTCGTATGAAGCAACCTTCCTTACGAGCATCTCTATTTCTGATAGGATTTTCATATAAAGCATATCATATAATTTTTCTCCTTACGGGCATTCCCATTTTGAATGGATTTTCATATAAAGCATATCATATCATTTTTCTCCTTACGGGCATCCCTATCTTGAATAGGATTTTCGCATAACCTATGCTAGGCACATAGTTAAAGGAAAGAAAGGGAGCCCTCAATCCGTCGGTGCTAAGTTGTCATCCCACAAGCGTACACACACACACATACATATACATATATATATACACACACACACACATGGTTTTAAAAGAGGCAATAATCATTTTTAATTCTTTCAATGCACATTTAGGCTCAAAAGTCAAATCATTGTTCATAACCATAATACTTATGCATAGGAATAACTCTCTTACATATACGAAATGTTGCAAGCATCTAAAATTCTCAAAGAGCCAAAATCATAGATGTTTATGTGATCACATTCTTGTCATAACTATAATCTTATAAAAATCATATACGTAAACATAATTGAGCTTAACCCACTTCATAATTTTCATAAAATTCAATGTTCATAAATTCATATGCTATGAATGAGATGAGAATATTATGGGTAATATAGGTTCAAACTTAAATCAACAATACATTATAAAATTCAAGTAAAGAAATAAGTAAAATTTATATTTAAAACAGAATATAGATTACCCATGCACAAATCAAGCTTCAAAGGGAACATCCACTTTCATAACTTCATAACTCCAGTGTAATTCATTGCAATAGGGTTAAATCAATTTAAAATCATCAAATAAGCATAACTCATACTTCAATTGCATTTAATAAATCATAATATTAAAAATCCAAATTTAAAGCAAGCGAAAATTCATGAAAATCACTTGAAAGGAGTTTGAGTCTTCTTGGTTGAAAGGAACCAAGAACCTGAACTCACATACCCTGCTTACGAAGATGAATTTAAGAAGAATTTAGCTTGAAGTTGAAACCCCAATTGAATCCTAGCTTGAATCTTGAAGATGAGACTTGGAAAAGAATTCTTGAGAGTTGGATTCTAGAATCTAAGAGTTAGTCGTGAATGAGGGATTAGAATTAGTGTATGAGAGGTATAGAAATATAAAGGAGGTGTGTGTGTTAATGGTCTTAAAAAGCCTTGTGAATGGGCCAAAATATCAAAAATACTTCAACAAAACGACCCTTTAAATTTTATCCTTAACTTGTCACGGTTGGCTTTGTGGGTCATAAAGCTCTTCACGGTTTGTGAAGGAACACTGTCCCAGCCAAGACATGTTCTATGAAAAAGAACATAACTTCTTACTCCAAACTCGGAATGAGGTGAAATCGAATGTGTTGGAAAATTAATTCACAGAACTTCAATTTGAAAGGTCGTGGGTTACCCAATTCATTATGTGCTAAGAGATATGACCATTTAAAGTTGACCCTTCCACTGGCTCTTGGTGAAAAGTTTAGGAAATGGAATCCTTTGAACTTGGCTTGATGTAGGAGACCCATGATGGCCTTAAACAACATAAATAAGCTTGAATTGAACACTTGAAAGTGAGATTAGCTTGACCTTGAAGATTCCATTCTTAGAAAAATTCAACGAAGGCATTCGTATGGCAGACTTCACGGCCTGTACCACTCTACACGGACCGTATGATCCTCCGTACCACTTCATTTAGAAAATTCTTTGCAACAAAGTTTCAAGATGATGATCCAATATTTAAAAAATATTTCACTCCGGAGCCTATACTGGTGGCTACATGAGTTGTGGCACTTCACACGGGTTGTGTACGTTGCTGTGGCACTACGCTTGATCCCAAAATTGTGGGATTTCAAGAAAAGGCCACCGCACGGCCCACCACATGGTCTGTGAAGTGTCACACGGACCATAAGGGGTCCAAGTGCGGCATGCCTTAGTTTAGAGCTCCACTCTTAAGGGTCAATACTCCTCCATAGGACAAGGGTCACTTAATGGGTGCTCCTCATAGGCCGTGTGACCTCACACGGACCGTGAGGGCTCCTATGGAGCATCACCTTGTCCAAAACTTCTCGAAGCTGAAATTTTCAAGATCCATTATGGTCATGTCAAGTCTAGGTCCTTACATCATCTCCCCCTTAAAAATATTCGTCCTTGAATGTGCTAGAACAAGGATTGAAAGGCTTGACTTAGAACATGAGATATCGAAACACAAGGTACAATGCATAGTTCATATTTGAAATAATAAAGTCTTTAAAACTCATATAAAAACGTATTTAAATCATTCAAATCATCATAAAAAGATCATTTTCGTGCACATGTATGTATGTCATGTCATAAAACTAATGAGTGAAAGAATCTAACCGTTGAGAATAGGAAGAACCTAATACTATAGGCTTGAGTAGATTGAAAAGGATAGAGGTGTTACCGTATCATACTTGATTCTACTTCCCAAGTAGCACCTTCAACATGTTGGTTCCTCTAAAACACTTAAACCAAAGTGATATGCCTTTATAAACCCTTTCCATTTACCTATCCAAAATCTCCAACGAGACTTTGTCATAAGACAAGTTCTTCTCCATCTCAACACCCTCCAAAGGCATAATCTGTACTAGGATCACCAATCAATTTCCTCAACACAAACACATGGAAAAACATGTTTTAGCCAATATTGGTGACTGAAGATAACTCTCTTCAATTATTCCTGAGATGGGAGGGAGTAGGTCTTGCTTCATATTTGTTAAGTCATTTCTATTTTACACGACGTCAGGCAGATAAAACAGCCATAAAAGCTATGCTTGTCAATCGAGTAGGGGTGAATAGAACTTAAATCCAGAGACAAATCCAACTTATAAGCTACATCCCCAATCCGCTCAACAATCTCATAAAGACCTACATACTGGGGACTTAGCTTCCCTTTTTCCCAAAATGCATCACACCCTTCATAGGTGAGACCTTCACAAATATCCAATCATCAATACAAAACTCAAGATTCATCTGTCTAACATCCAAATAAAACCTTTGATGACTTTGAACCATCTTCAACCTTTCCCTAATCAATTTTACTCTTTTCATAGCCTTTAACACTAAATCCGGGCCTATAAAAGTCATTTAATCTAACTCAAAAAATCCCATCGGAGACCTACAACTTCTACCACATAAAGCTCCAAACAGTGCTAAACCAATGCTAGCACGACAACTATTGTTGTAAGCAAACTCAATAAGTGGTGGATGATCACCCAAATTAACCTTGAATTCTAATACACAAAACCTTGACATATCCTCCAAGTTTGAATTGTCCTCTCGGCTTGCCCAATGGATTGAGGATGAAAAGCTGTACTTAACTTGACCTTATTGCCAAGACCCTCTTGGAGATGATCTCGAAGAGCTAGAAGTAAGTTGGGTACCACAATCCGATATAATAAAGGTAGACACACCATCCAGTCTAACCAACTCCCAAATATATACTTGGCATTGTCTTTATTCGTGCCATGCCATCAATGCACTTTTCTCAAGTTCCAATATATTTTGGTAGATCCCAGATGTATGGAATGATGAGAGTTATGGGCTTTATTCATGATCATCTCCCTAAGACCATCAACGTCCGAAATGCACAATCAATCTTGGTACTGAATCACACCATCTCCCCCTTGAGAGAAAATCTCTATCTTATTTCTGGCAACCAATTTCTTCGAGACAAACAATATTGGGTCTAAGTCTTACTTAGCCTTAACATTAACAACCATAGAAGATTCAACCTCATTTTGAACATGGACAACACCATCATTAGAGTCGGCCAACCTAGAACCCAATCTAGCCAAATGGTAAACATCCTTTGCCAACTCTTTCTTTCCTTCATCAACATGAGCCATACTTCTCATAGGTAGCCTACTAAGAGCATCAGCTATAACATTTGCCTTGCCGAAATGATATTGTACTCTCATGTCATAGCCCCTAAGGAGTTCCTACTATCTCTTTTGTATCAAGTTAAAATCACTTTGAGTGAACATACACTGTAAACTCTTGTGGTCAGTGAAAACATCAACATCCACCCTATACAAATAGTGTTTCTGAATCTCTAAGGCAAGCATCACTACCGCTAACTCAAGATCACGAGTTGGGTAATTACGCTCATGTACCTTCAATTACCTTGACGCATAAGTTATCACCTTACTATGTTGCA
>JAOTQJ010019581.1:2417-17016 GCA_025642045.1 Solanum sejunctum | reverse complement strand
TCAATTAATGCATATACATTATGTGAAAAGATGGGCAATATGCCTGTGATCACATCAGGTGAGGCTTCTAAATTTTGTTGACTCCCTAGTGTATAAGTGTGATTCTGGGGCCCGCTAGAGCTAACTATCCCTCTAACATCTCTACCACGACCTATCGGTTCTTGCTGACCCCCATTAGCTGGAGAAACTGATGATGATGATGCAATAACTGACCTAATAAACTGTGCCATACTACCCGTACATCTCCTTTGGCACTCCCTCATTCTATGCCCTGACATACCATACCAACATCAAACATTTGCCCTAATGTGACATATACCCGGATGACTCCTTCCACACTATTTACAAGGTTTCCTAGGTGTCATTTGCTGTCCCACTAAATATCCTGTTGTCCATGTACCTTGTCCCTCACCTGATCAGTGGTGAATTGTATTGGGTTCGTCCCTCGCTAGGTTCTTCCTTAACCCCTGGGGCTACCCCCTGTAATAAGATGTTTCCCTGGCTAGGTGATTCTTCCACCTCTTAAGATATCAAGATCATCCCTTTGGTAGGTTCTTCCTTAAACCCCTCGGGCTACCACCCGTGATAGGATCGTCCCTTGGTAGGTGTTAGTTCCACCTATGACAAATAAAAGTGTACATTGAATAAACAATGAAATGCATATGAAATAGAAAAACTTGTGAACTTTATTCCGTAACAAGAACTCATGTAACTTGGTATCCAAGCATGTATGCAGTTTTAAAGGTGACTATGTATGGAATCATATGAACATGTACAAGAGTGGAGACTTGGTTACTAGTTCTGTCGGAGTTGGTGAATTCCTTTATGTACCAAGGAGAGATTTATGTTTCATGCCAAATAATATGAAATGAAGTAACCTTACATACCTCGTCGTCGGACATTGTTACTATCTCAAGATAACCTTTCCTTCCTCCAAATACTTATCTACAACATAGTAGGTGACAAAACTAGCATTAATAGCCAATAGATACACCTTGTAATCCCAATCACACAAGAAAACAATACATGGGCAGCAAGCAGGTGATTATAAACCCGAGGGTATTCTTTTAACCTTTCCACCCCTAATCGTATTTTCAAATACACATTAGCATGTAAACATTATTTACAGCCTATTTTAATGTCACAACAGTCTTACAACAGCCCATAAAGTACAACACATCACAATTTCACACAATCTAAAAACGGACAGCATAACGTTACCTTCCTTCGCTAAATTTCGATGTCGATAACTCCAAACTTATTCCAAATTTAACCAAACTGTTCTAGAAACATTTACACATATAAATAGACCTAAAATAGTCTTATAACATAAACTTAAGAATTCATGAAGTACATGACCTTATAGTCTTATATACAATGGCCCGCAAGTTCCATTCAACATGACACTTAAGATAACTTGATAAAACACACTTGTTAAATAAAACCAAAACCAGGGCAGCAACCTTAGGGTGATGTTTAAAACTAAACCCATGTTAATAACACCAATTTATATTCATAATACCACTCACAAAACATAGAGAAATCACCAAAACAAAAGGAAAAGGTGCAGCAACTTTCTGCACAGTATTTGTCTAACAAATTTCAGCAAGTGTAACTAGCATCTATTTCTTGTTTTTCATAAGAAAACCATAATAAACACATGTGTAACTTACTTACACTTACTTAACGTTTTAGGGCTTATCCAAGAACTCTAGAAGTCTCTTTTAGCTACTTTAAAAAGTGAACAAAAGTTGAGAGAACTTTGAAGACAAATATATCTTTTTTGAGTTCAACTGAACCATGAATTGTGGAGCTGCTTTGGAGCTCTTTATATATAGATATTATGCTAAACTTGACTTGAAATTTTGACCATATTATACCACATATTATCAAGTTGCTTACCCACTAGCATGGCCCTTAAAGTTGGGCATTTTTGGAGCACCAACTTGACAGACTTAGGCTACCTACTTTCCAACTTTCACTTAGTTTTGAGCCCAATTTGCTAAGTGTATTGTGATGTCTTTGGGCCCTTTTTATTATACTACCTAGGCTTAAAATGTAGCCCATTAATGACACTAAAACATGGGCCTAATTTACACCCTTAATATGGACTTTATTCATAATCAAACTTGGACAAATTCGACGTCGAGCCTCATCTCCGTTTAGTTAGCGATTTAAGCTACGCAAGTAGGTGACTCACCTGCTAGCTTCTAAGTCCTACAAGCACCTCAATTCTCTTACTTAATTTTAAGGCAATAATCTCGTAAATTTGATGTAAAACATGTATACACGCAACCCACTTAAGGATTAGACACACATCTAGCCCATTAACACAAGATTCACGTATTTTTTGAAAATTAGCATCAATTCGTCCAAACCATGTCATATTTCATTTGAATTGTACTAGTAGTGTAAGGTTTGGGGTGTGATGGGAAGACTTAGGCCCAAGACTTTAAAGTCTTGGAACAAAGTCAAAATAGGGCAAAATAATATATTAAGGTGCACCCTTGGCGCATCGCGCCAGGGGTGCAAAAACCTCACTAGAATATGCATTTTTGGATAATCGAAATTGCTAATTGATTGCTTTAAGTCGGGGTTAGACCTATTTCTCACTCAATTTGGATCCTTAAATTAGAATATGAAGTCATATTTTCAATATCGCGTATGGATTTTGGTATATAAGGAAATTACGATTCCGGAGACTTCCAAGGCACATTTTTTAGCAGTTTTCTTTCTTTTGTGAGGGAGTCATTACAATATCTACCCGTTGGGACCATTAATCTCTGAATGACAATGAGACGTATATGAGATGTAAACATGACAAACTTCAGCTCACATAAGGATGCAATAATGCACTTGAACATCATTTCAAAAATCTTACCATAAGTGTAAAATCATCATGAACTTGTCAAATTAGTCATGAATATATGATATGTCATGTGCTAAAGTTAGACTTGAAATCACATAGGGCACTTAAATTGATACATCTAGCTTGAGTGGAGTTGAAAAGGTAAACATATTGCTTTTGCATGTCCGTTTCAGCCTCCAAAGTAGCACTTTCAACTTGTTGATTCTTCCAAAAGACCTTAACAGAAGCCACCTTTTTGTTCCTCAATCTCTTTACTTGCCTATCAAAAATCTGACACAAAACCTCTTCATAGGTCAAATTATCTTCAAAAAACACCCACAACATCAAGAGGTACAATAGCATTCGGATCATCCACATATTTCCTCAACAAAGACACATGAAACACCAGATGAACCAAATCTATTTCACCAAGCAAATCCAGCTCATAAGCTACCTTTCCAACCTATCTCATCACCCTATAAGGATCTACATATCTTGGGAGTAACTTCCCCTTCTTACCAAAATGGGCCATACCTTTCTGGCTGACACCTTTAGATAGACCCAATCATCGACTTTGAACTCAATCTCTCTTTTTCTCACATCAGCATAAGATGTTTGACAAATTTGGGCCATCTTCAACCTTTCTCTAATCATTCTAACCTTGTTAAGCGCCTCCATAACCAGATATGGTCCTAACAAGGTAACCTCACCAAACTCAAACCACCCAACCGATAATCTACAATCCCTACCATAGAGATCCTCAAGAAAAGCCATAATGATGCTAGAATGATAACTATTATTGTAGGCAAACTCAATCAAAGGGAGATAATCATCCCGACTATCTTTAAGCTCCAACACAAAAGCTCTAAGCATATCCTCAAGGGTTTGGATGGTCCTTTTCGAGTGGCTATCCATTTGAGGTTGGATGGCTATAGAAAGCTTAACTCCAGTACCAAGACCCCTTTGAAAGGACCTCCAATAATGTGAAGTAAATTGATCTCTACGATCTGATTTGATGGATAAAGGAATCTCCATGCAACCTCACTAAGTCATGGATGTACAACCTTGCATACTCTACAGCCCCATATGTGGTCTTAATCGGTAGAAAATAAGCCTATTAATCCATCCTATCAATCACAACCCAAATGGAATCAAAACTATTTCTTGTCTTAGGCAACCCAACCACAAAATCCACATTAATCACCTATAACTTCCAAGTAGGAATCTCTATGTCTTGGGTTAGGGTACTCGGCCTTTGATGTTCGGTTTTGACTTGTTGACAACTACGACAATCGAAAATGAATTTTCCAATATCTTTCTTCAAGCCTTCCCAACAATACACTTCTCTCAAATCACTATACATTTTAGTAGAACCGGGGCGAATATAATAAGATGGATTATGGGCCAATTCAAGGATCTTTTCTATCAAGTTATCAACACTAGGCCTGTAGCCTAGATTTGTCATGACCCAAGCGTAGGGACTAAAAATGTCTGGCGAATAGGGAAACCGAAGGAACCACAAATAATCCTTATATCATTATGCATCCTTGATCTTGCAAGAAATTAATATGACAATGAGAAATGAGCATAAACAAGGGAACTAGGACTAATGATACACCTTAATATCATAACATAAATAAACAAGAGAGTTAAGA
Organism: Solanum sejunctum; assembly: GCA_025642045.1. Lineage (NCBI taxonomy): Eukaryota > Viridiplantae > Streptophyta > Magnoliopsida > Solanales > Solanaceae > Solanum > Solanum sejunctum. The sequence goes on along the minus strand of JAOTQJ010019581.1, from coordinate 12,513 downwards.
CTCATAACATAGATACGTAACATGTCCAACAATATCTCTACTACATAGATAAGAGCGGGGGCCAAGACAAGCAACCAGGCTCACCCTCATAGTCAATACATAACCAAAGAAAAATAGTCTTAATACATAGCAAGAGTTCATAAGAAATGTCCCCGAAGTGGAGGACTCACCAACAAGCTTGTAGGACAATCGAACTAGCCATGTGGAGGATGAGGATGATCAAGCGGTGCTTTGTTTCCTATATGGTGACATCATGTAGGCATAGAATATAGGTTAGTATGTTGGAATGTACAATTATTTAGGATGTATTGCAATAACAAATAGGCAACATAAGCAAAATGCATAATTATACGTCATCAATAGCATACTAACAATATGACATATATGAATGATACTTAATGTAAAACATGCTTATATAGAACATAACATATGTGTATGGAGAGATTATTAAAATATTAGTAGATCGTCACACCCTACCACCCTAGGTGATATAGGTACATACACCATCAATAGGTTGGTGGATCGTCGCACCCTTCCACTCATGGTGCCGGAGTACAAACCCTCTGATAGGTTTGTGGATCATCATACCCTACCAACCATGGTGCCAGAGTACAATCACCCCAATAGGTTGATAGGTACAAACCCAAAAAAAGATTAATGGATAGTCACACCCTACAACCCATGGTGATTGAGTACAAACCCCCTAATAGGTTATAAAGGTACGAACACCTTGACAAGGTTACCCACTGCGCAACCCCCAAGTAGGCATCGTCACATTCTAACACTATATAGAGAATACCATATACACACGATCACTTTATCATCATATTGTCCTAATATACATTTCATAATCATATAATCATCATATAGTCATTAAACTCATAAGACATGCATCGAACCTTCACTTTATTAAGAAATCATAATTGGACATTTTATCAAACATTTAGAGGGTGTGTAGTGCTAGTGTAAAACCATGAAATTCAAGAGTGAAATTATGCTGGAAAATTCAATGTAAAACCTTTAATAGTTACTTGGTAACAACCTTAAGCAATATACATCAAAGGCCTTCATCAAATCTTACAATAGACCTTGGTTTCATAGCTCAAAACATAGAAAAATAGTTACAATTTCATAAATCCCAGCATAGTGTGCAGTGATTTTCATAATAAATATGACTCATGAGTAAATCATCTTTAAATCATGCAAACTAGGGTAAAAGGAAACTGAGGCAGCATGGGTTAAAGAAACCCATGAAATAAACCCACTTACTTTTACTTTGGAGATGAATTTAATAAAGATTGAAGATGGAGACTTGAAGCTTGAGAGCAATCCTTATGAATCTAGAAATAGGTTTGAGAATTCAGTTTAGGAGTAAAATATTTGGCGAAGTGTTTGAATGAGTACTAGTAAATATTAATCATGATATGAGTGTAAAATATGACCAAGTATATGTCACAACCCAAGCCTAGGGCCTAGAAGTGACCAACAAATGGGGAACTCGAAGGAACCCCAAACAATCCTGGTAGCATATCATTATACATCCTTGGTCGCGGAAGCAATTAAATTGACAATACAAGATAATCATAAAAATGGGAAATTGGGACCAAGAGAAACCTCTTTCATTTTATAAATAATAAGAGTCAATAGAGTCAAGGCTCATAACATAGATACACTAGATGTCCAACAACACCTCTACTATATAAAGATAAGAGTGGGGGCCAAGATAAAGCAACCGGGCTCACCCTCATAGTCAAACATAAATCAAAGAGAGAAAGTCTTAGAACATAGCAAGAGATCATAAGTAACATCCCCAGAATAGAGGACTCACCAACAAGATTAAGCGAAGTCCAACTAGCCATGTAGAGGAGGATGCTCAAGTGGGACTCTAGTTCCTAAATAGTGACATTATGTAGGCATAGAGTATGCGTTAGTATATTTGAATGTACTAAGTATGTGGGATGTAATGCTAGCAAGGGATACGCAACATAATTGAAATTCAGAATTATAAGCGAAGGATAGGTATGACATCAATATGGCATGCATGCTCAATGGTTAAGGTAAAACATGCTAGTAAATCATGATCAAGGGATATAAACTCAATATGAGAAACATACTTAAATCCCTTTGTACTAACCTTCATAAAATGGGCCAAATGACCCCCATTCACCTTACAGTATAACCTTTTTGGAGAATGTTATTAATACCTACCATAGTCCTTTTGGAAAGTAGTACAAGACGTCACCCTACTTAATGATATCATCTTTTGGGTAGGAGGTGTGATTCATTCTAACTTATGGCATGGCCTTTCCAATAGAATGTCCACACCTTACAATATGATTTTTTTCAGTGGGATCCTTTAGTATTTCTAACTTACGACATGGCCTTTTTGGTTGGGTGTCATACCTTACAATATAATCTTTTTGGTAGGCAAAATTAGCTATTCTACCTTATGGCATGGCCCTTTCGGTAGGGTGTCCATACCTTACGATATGATCTTTTCCATAAGAATCATTAACACTCTACCTTATGGCATGGTCATTTTAGTAGGGATCATAGAAAAATGTTATCAAACCATTACATTCAAATCATCAAGAAAGAACTACTTAGTTTTCCAAGAACACAACAAACAAAAGAACCCAACAACAAAACCCAACAACAAAGTGCAACACCATAGGTACTTATCCTTGAAAACAATTCATATAGACATCTCTATCATTATCACAAAGTCATCATATACCTACACTTCGTCTCCTCATTGTACATCATATGCATACAATCATCTAATAATCATTCCATTATTATTTCATCATCATATAATCATCATAATACCATTCAACTCATAAGACATGCATTGGACTTTCAATTCCTCAAGAAACCCTAGCCGGACATTTTATCAAACACTTGGCGGATGTGTACTAGGGGTAAAAGACCATGAAATTTAGAGATGAAATCATGCAAGAAAATCCATTGTAAAACAACCATTCACTACCTTGCGACACCCTCAAGACATACACATCAAAAACCCTAATCAAATCTTACATTAGATCCAAGATCTAAAGATCAAAACATGACAAAACAACCATACCTTCATGAACTCAAATCACTGTGTAGTAAATTTTTTACTGTACAAGATCCACATGCAAAAATCAAATTTAAGTCATGCAATATTAGTAAAAAGGAGGCTTAGGCACCATGGGTGAAAGAACCGAATGGTTCAATAACACAAACCTTGACCTTGAAGAATTTCTTGAAGAACACATTAATGGAGACTTGAAGCTTAAAGGAATTCCTTAGATCCGGATAAGGGTTTTGGAACTTGAATCATGAGAAATATATTAGTCTAAGTGTTTGAGTGAATATTAGGTAATGTTTTGAATGATATGACAGTGAAATAAGGCTAAGTATAGGTAAAAATACATTTGGGAACACTCAGGCCCAAGATATAGAAGTATTGGACCAAAAAAATAAAATGGACCCAAAATAACACACTGGCGCGTCGCGCACCATATTCTGGAAATCACATTTTGTGATTTTCAGATTTTGACACGGTTCCTTTAAAATCAGTGTTAGACTATTCTCACCCTAATTTGGACCCCCTGAACAAGAGTGTGATGTCAGATTTTTAGAATACCAAATGAATTTTGAGATATATGGAAACTTAAATTCCAGGCTTTTCAAGGTACATTTTCGAGCACGTTTTGAGGTCATTATAGTATAGGTATATCCAAATTTGGAAACACTTATGCCTAATACATAAAAGTCTTAGACCACAAGTAAAATAACTAAACAGAAAATATATATGTTCACATCAAGGATAGGATGCGAGAATCGAATTTCTTCATCTGTACACCCTTGGCATGTCGAACTCGTTGGAAATCGTCACTTGGAAATCAAAATTGCAAATCATTTGCTCTTAAATCAGGGTTAGACCCATCTTCATCTCAAAATGACCCCCTTAACAAGAATAGCAAGTAAGATTTTTGATATCACACACGAAAGTTTAGATATATGGAAATTATAATTCCGAGTACTTTCGAGGCACATTTTTTAGCACTTTTTGGGGTCGTTACAATATCTACCCCTTAGGAACATTCATCCCCGAATGTCAAAGAGACGTGTATGAGAGACATAAACATGACCCTTTCAACCTACATAGAGATGCAATAGTGCAGTTAAACATCATTAAAAAATCTCATCATCAACATAAAATCATCATGAACTAGTCAATTTAAACATGAACATATGCAATGACATGAGGGTTGAGCTTAAGACTTGAGATAATTAAAGGAATTAGAGCAATACCTTAGTCTTGAAGAGTGGAAGAACTAAGGATATCAATTTTGCATGTTCGCTTAGGCCTCCCAAGTAGCACTCTCAACTTATTGATTCCTCCAAAGGGCTTTAATGGATGCCACCTCTTTGTTTCTCAACCTCTTCACTTGAGTATCAAAAGTCTAAACCAAAACCTCTTCATATGTCAAATTATCCTCAACAACACCTACAACATCAAGAGGCATAATGGCATTCAGATCACCCACACATTTCCTCAATATGGACACGTGGAACACTGGATGAACCAAATTAATTTCTCTAGGCAATCGAAACTCATAAGCTACCTTGCCAACCCTCCTTATGACCTCATATGGACAAACATATGTTGTACTCAACTTGGCCTTTTTACGAAAAATACACCACTGCGTTCATGGGTGACACCTTCAAATAAACCCAATCACTAACTCGAAATTCAAGAACCCATTTTCTCACATCGGCATAGAACTTTTAGCGACTTTGGGCAATTTTCAACCTTTTTATAATCATCCTAACCTTCTCAAGAGCATCCATAAATAGATCTAAATAAAGCTGCCTTACTAACCTCAAACCAACTAATCGGTGACCTATAATGTCTCCCATAGAGATCCTCAAGTGGAGCCATACTGATGCTAGAATGATAGCTATTGTTTTAGGCAAACTTAATCAAAGGAAGATGCTCATCCCAACTACCTTTAAGCTCCAACACACATCCTCTAAGCATATACTCAAGGGTTTGGATGGTCCTCTCAGCTTGGCCATCCGTTTGAAGTTTGAAGGCCGTAAAAAGCTTAACTCTAGTACCAAGACCCCTTTGGAAAGATCTCCAAAAATATGAAGTTAATTGAGCCCCAAGATCCAGTATAATGGATAAAGGAACCTGATGAAGTCTCACCGAGTTATGGATGCATAACTTTGCATAATATTCAGCCCCATATGTGGCCTTAATAAGTAGAAAGTGAGACAATTTTGTCATCTTATCAACCACAACCCAAATGGAATCAAAAAAAAATTTTGTCTTAGGAAACCCAACCACAATATCCATATTAATCACTTCCCACTTCCAAGTCACAATGTTTATGTCTTGGGTTAAGCCACCTGGCCTTCGATGTTCGGCTTTGACTTGTTGACAACTATGACAACCAAAATTGAATATTACGATGTCCCTTTACATGCCTCCCTACCAATACACCTCTCTAAAGTCTCTATACATTTCGGTGGAATCGGGGTGGATAGCATAAGAAGAGTTATGGGCCTCATCAAGGATCTTTTCTATTAATCCATTAATACAAGGTATACATGACCTACCTTGGTACCTAAAGGCACCATCTCCCACATGGCAGAAAACCTTGCCCTTGCCCTCTTTCACCTAGGCTTTCAACTAGATCAAGATATTATTTTGCCATCACCTCATCATCCAAATAAAACCTAAAACCATCCACAACATCAACATCAACACTACTAATCTCCTCTAATGTAACCCTTAACATAGCCAACAGATGTAATTCCCTAGCCATTCCTTCTCAATAATATCAACATGAGCTAGGCTTCCATGGACACCCTACTCAAGGCATCCCCCACTACATTTGCCTTGCCTGAATGATAATTCACACTTGTATCATAGTCTTTAAGAAGTTCTTGCCACCTTCTTTGCCTTAAGTTGAGATCTTTTTGAGTAAAGATATATTAGAGGCTCTTATGATCGGTGAACACATCAATATGCACCCCATATAAATAATGTCTCCATAATTTTCAAAGCAAATACTACTGTAGCAAATTCAAGATCATGAATAGGGTAGTTCTTTTCATTCATCTGGAGTTGCCAAGAATCATACACTATCACCTTACCATTTTGGATTAGCACAGAATCTAAACCAACTCTACAAGCATCACAATACACCATAAATCCCTCAAGCCCATCGGGTAGTGACAATATAGGAGCGGACACAAGCTTATCTTCCAAGGCTTGGAAACTCCTCTCATATTCATCGGTCAACACCAATTAATCCTTCTTTAATGTCCGACGGGGTCAATGGTCTAGGCTAATTCCTAATCATATTGGTCTTCTTAGGATCCACCGTAATACCATCCCCCGACACCATATGTCTTAGAAATGAAACCTCCCTCAATCTTTGCAAAACAACCCTCAAATGAGTCCTATGTTCCTTCTCACCACGAGAATAGATCAAAATATCATTAATGAATACCATAACAAAAGAATCAAGGTAGGTCTTGAAAACCCTATTCATAAGGCCATGAAAATTGCCAAAGTATTGGTCAACCCAAAAGACATCATGATAAACTTATAATGCCCATATCTAGTCCGAAAGGTCATCTTGAGAATATAACTCTCTTTCCTTCACTTGGTGTAAGACTATGAGCTAGTTGATCCTACTAGTCTTTTTGTAATATTATTTTGAGACAATATGATAATGTGCCTATTTATTCTCTTATATCTTTTGCTAATTTGTAGAATGTATGAATGAATGAATATAATGAGTCCAAGTGGTTTGCAACCGCACCAAAGATCAATCTCAGAGAAATGGCTAGCCCCTTGTAATTGGTCAAACAAATCATTAATTCTCAGAAGAGGATATCTATTCTTGATATTGACACTATTAAGTTGCCGATAGTCAATACACATCCTAAGGGACCCATCATTCTTTCCCACAAATAACATCAGTGCACCCCAAGGTGACTGGCTAGGCCTAATGAACCCCTTTTGTAACAAGTCCCTCAATTGCTTATTCAACTCGTTCAACTACGTTAGGGCTATATGGTTAGGTAGAATAGAAATGGGTTATGTATCAGAGAGGAGGTCTATGCCCAAATTCATTTCCCTTTTCGGAGAAACACTGGGAAGTAATTTAGATTCCATATCCCTAACCCTCACAAGATGATACGGACACATCTTGACTTATGGGCTTTAATGCAAGAGATAAATCTACTCTTGACCAGCACATCTTGACTCTCCCACTCAAGGATGGTTTCATTTGGGAATTGTAATTTTACTCTACAAGTTCTACAATCTATAGAAGCATAGTATGCATCCAACCAATCCATTGCAAGAATAATATCAAAATCAACCATTTCTAACACAATAAGATCGCAATGTAATACTTTATTCAAGATGCAAATAAGATAACTTCTACCAACTTTTATAGCAGCATTAGATGCATCCATAAAAGTAGACACCTCATATATCTCATACAACAACTCGGTGTAACAAAGGGGGTAACAAAAGAGAGAGTAGCACCCAAATCAATCAGTGCATGCACATTAAAGTCAAAGATTTTCAATAAATGTGTAACAAAATCGGGGACATCATCTACCCCTTGCCTCCCATGCAAATAATAAAACCAATTGTGCCTTGGGGAACCATTTTGTCATCCACCTTTCCCCAAAGGAAACATATTAACTCCTTGTGGACCAACCTTTTTTGCCCTTATTGCGATTTCGAGGGCAATCCACATTTTTTGTGACCTACTTCCCCACAACCAAAGCATGCATTAGTATCTCTCAAACATATGCCCTTATGACCCTTACCACACCTAGGACACACTCATTAGGAACCACAAAACCAACACCTTAGGCCATAGGGAAGTCATTCATAAATCCCCTATTAGTAGCATGAGATGACCCTCGGCCTTGGTGCATCTAGCCACCTTTTTTAACTTACTCTCGAAATGGAACCTCTTAATGTCATGACCCCTTTCATTATGAATTTCTCCCATCCATTTGCTAGGTATAAGTCATCAAATCAGACAAGTCCATGTCTTTAATCAACATGGCGGACTAACACTCGTCACTAACCAAGTCAGAAACACCTATAACAAATTTGTTCATCCTAGCTCTTGAGTCGGTCACCAAATGTGGTGCATATTTCGAAAGTTGGTTGAACTTGAGGGCATAATCCCTCACACTTATGGAACCTTCTCTCAAATTAATCAATTCCACCTACTTAGCTTCCCTAAGTTCATCAAAAATCGATTAAGGAAGGCCACCTTAAACTCCTACTAAGGCACCACATAGTTGACTCCCTTTTCCTCACTCCATTGGTTCTACCATATTTGTGCTATTCCTTTGAGTTGGGAATCCGCCAAATCTGCCTTATCATCCGGCCTCACATCTATAATAGATAAAATCTTGTAAATCTCATCAATGAATTCTTGAGGGTCCTCACCCACCTTTGACCCATGGAATTTCGGGGGATTCATTCTCATGAAGTCTCTCACCTGGGAGGCCGGTGTAGGAACATGAGGGGCTTGGTCCCCTTGATAGGTTTGATTAGCCACCATTTGCGCAAGTAAGGTAAGAGCATATCTGAGCTCTCCATTGGTCGGTTGCTCATTGGTGTAGCGAGCTCATCTCCCTCTCATTTTAGGTATGATCGAGCATACCAAAGAACAAGCATTAGGGGAGGAAAGCTTACTTCAAATCTATAGCATGACTTAGAACATAAAGAGACGAAAGACTTCCTAAAACATCTCATAGCCTCCTACTCATAGTTGTCGTGTACAACATAACTATGCGTAGAACACTAATCAATGAGGTGTGTAGGGCTAAAAGGATCGAAAAACCTAGTGCTGCGACACTATCTCATCCTAACCCAAGCCTAGGAACTAGACATGACCGGCGAAAGGGGAAACTAAAGGAACTCTAAACAAGCCTCATATCATATCATTACACATCCTTGGTCATGGAAGCAATTAAAATGACAATGGGAAATAAGCATAAATAAGGGAATTAGGACTAAGGATAAACCTTCATATCATAACCTCAACAAACAAGAGATTATAGATTCATCACATCGATACATAATATGTCCAACAACACCTCTACTACATAGATAAGAGTGGGGGCAAAGAGAAGCAATCGGGCTCACCCTCATAGTCAATACATAGCCAAAGAAAGATAGTCTTAATACATATCAAGAGTTCATAAGCAACGTCGTCGAAGTGGAGGACTCAGCAACAAGCTTGTAGGATAGTCAAACTAGTCACGTAGAGGAGGAGGATATTTAAGCGGTGCTCCATTTCCTACACAGTCACATCATATAGGCACAAAGTATGTATTAGTTTGTTTGAATATACTAAGCATGTAGGATGCAATGGAAAATAAGATGGGCAACACAGGCAAAATGTATAATCATAAGACATGAATAGAATACTAATAATATAACATGTATGAATGACGCTTAAAGTAGAACATGTTTTTATAAAACATAATATATGTGTAAGAAGAGACTATTACAGTATTGGCAAATTGTCATACCCTACCACCCTTGGCGACTGAGGTAAAAACCCCATCAAAAGGTTAATAGATCATAGTACCCTACTACCTGTGGTGCCAGAGTACAAACATACCAATAGGTTTGTGGATCATCACACCCTACCAACCATCGTGCTGGAGTACAATCACCCCAATAGGTTGATCGATACAAACCCCCAACAATGTTGATGGATAGTCACACACTATAACCCGTGGTGCTTAAGTACAAACCCTCGAATAGGTTATGAAGGTATGAACCCCTTGACAAAGTTACCCTGTGAGCAAACCCCGAGTAGGGCATGGTCACATGCTAACACTATATGGAGAATACCATATACATACATTCTCATCATCATCATATATTCCTCACATACATTTCATCATCATTTCATCATCATATCATCATTATATAGTCATTAAACTCATAAGACATGCATCGACCCTTCAATTTCTCATGCAACCATAATCAAAAATTTTATCAAGCACTTAGAGGGTGTAGTGCTAGTGTAAAACAATG
>JAOTQJ010019560.1:0-17017 GCA_025642045.1 Solanum sejunctum | reverse complement strand
ATGAACTTTATTTAGTAGAACGAATTCGTGTATCTTGGTATCCAAGTATGTATGCAGATTTAAAGGTGACTATGTATAGGAGCATATGAACATATGAAAGAGTTGAGACATGGTTAATAGTTGTATCAGAGTTGGTAAGTGTCTTTATGTTCCAAGGAGGGATCTATGTTTCATGCCAAATAATATGAAATCAAGTAGCCTTACATTCCTCGTTGTACAACCTCACCATTACTTCGAGATAACCTTTCCTTCCTCCAAATATATATCTACAATATAGTAGGTGATAAAACTAGCATTAGCAGCCAATAGATACATCTTGGCAGCCCAATCACATAAAAAGAATAACACACGGGTAGCAAGAGGATAATTATAAACCCGAGCATATTGTTTCAATCTTTTCACCCTTAATCGTATTTTACAGTACATATTCTCATATACATGTCATGTGTAGCCTGTTTTAGTGCCATAGCAGTCTTACAATAGCCCACAAATCTCAACACATAACAATGCTACGCAATATAAAAATAGGCGGCATAACGTAACATCACTTCGCTACATTTTGACGTCGACAATTTCAAACGTATTCCAACTTTATGCAAATAGCCCCCACCATATATACACATAAAACCAGTCCTAAAAGAGTTAAAAAATAGTGCTCAAAATAGGTGGAGTACATGAGACCGTAGTCCTTAATTAATTAATCCATAAGTTCCTATTACGAGCACAATTACGATAAAGAACTCATTTTTGTGGATTGTAAAAATAGTGTAGCAGCCTTTATACATCATTAAATAACCAATACTCATTAATAACAGTAGCCTCCCTTCATAATCAATTCAACCAAAAATAGAAAATCTTCCCAATAAATAAGAAAACATGTATAATAATCTTGGAACACATGCTGTCCAAAATTTTCAGCATATACCTAACCAACATAGTCTCTTGTTTTTTCATGAAGAAACCTTACTAAATACACAACTATAATCAGTTACCTTTTCCTTTAAGGTTGAGTGCCTCCTTAAGAACCCTAAAAGCTTTCTTTGGCTGCTTTACAAAGTCAAGAAAGAATAAACAAGAAATTTTGTGAAAGGTGAAACTTTTCAAGTCTAAGAATGAGTTAAAGGGGCTGCTTATAACCCCTTTTAAAGGATTACTTTGGCCTACTTTCTTTTACATTTTGAGACTTATTTTATCAATAAATTAAAGTACCATTTTGCCCCTTTCATTTGGGCCTTAAGGGGCTCCAATTTGATGGGTCTTTGCTACCCATTTTCCCCTTTTCTCTTAGTTAGTTTTGGGCCCAAATTATCAAAGAAATTATGATGTCTTGGGGATCTTTTAATATCCTTCTTAGTCTGAAAATATAGTCCATTTATGATGCTAAAACATGGGCTAAAGTTACACCCCTAACACGGATTTATTCAAAATTGGACTTGGATAAATTCTACGTCGGCCTCGTCTCTATTTAGCTAGCAAATTTAATCTATGCAAGTAGGTGACTCACCTGCTAGCTTCCTAAGTCTTACAAGCACCTCAATTCCCTTACTTTTTTTAGGGTCGTGATCTCCTGAATTTGACATAAAACTTATTTATACTCGACCCTCTTCAGAGTTAGACATACATATTGCCCTCTATTTTGAGATTCTAGCACTTTTAAAAATGGGTTCTAATTTGACCAACCCATATCATGTTTTATTTTCCATAGTGCTAGTATTGTAAGATGTGGGGTGTTACATCCTCCCCTTAGGAACATTCGTCCTCGAATGTTAGCATAATTGGATAGCTTAACCAAGTTCAACACAATAAATGTTCAAACACACGTACCTATTATGGCCCCCAATTCTAGATGTTGAACTTCCTCTTTAGCTTCAAATAAGTAAGGGTATTTTGATTTCATCGCGTCCTCGGCCTCCTATGTTATTTCTTCTACTTGCTGGTTTTTCTAACGTACTTTTACTGAAGCTATTTATTTATTTCTTAGCTTCTTATCTTGATGATCTAGAATAGCATAGGTACCTCTTTATATGTGAGATCTTCTGTAACCTGCACGTCTTCAATATGAGTGATACGGGATGGGTCACCTATGCATTTTCGAAGCATTTAGACATGAAAAACTGTATGAACCATTGAAAGCTCTTGGGGTAGCTCTAGTTCATATGCAACCTGCTCAAACCTCTTAATAATTTGATATGGCCCTATGTAATGTGGGCTCAGTATTCCATTCTTACCAAATCTCATAACCCCTTTCATTGGAGACACCTTTAGAAATACCCAATCCCCTACTGATAATTCTAGTCCTCTCCTTCTAGCATTTGTATATGATTTATGATGACTTGGGCTATTTCTACCCCCTGCTGTATTAACTTAACTTTTTCCATGGCTTGTTGTACTAGATATGGCCCTAGCAAGGTGGTTTCACCCACTTTAAACCACCCAATCGGCGACCTACATTTCCTTCCATACAAGGCTTTATAAGATGACATCTTGATACTTAAGTGGTAGCTATTATTATAATCAAATTCAGTAAGTGGCAAATGGTCCACCCAACTACTTTTAAAGTCCAATGCACAAGCTCGCAACATATCTTCAAGTGTGTAAATAGTGCATTCTGCTTGACCATCTATTTGAGGGTGGAATGCTGTACTCAAATTCACTTGTGTTCCTAAACTTCTTCGGAAGGATTTCCAAAACTTTGTAGTGAATTGAGCTCCTCAATTAGATATAATGGATAGTAGGACTCCATGTAGCCTGACTATCTCTTTGAGGTATAGCTTGGTATACTCTTCAGCTGTATAATCACTCAGGACTGGCAAGAAGTGTGCTGACTTTGTGAGTCAATCAACTATTACCCATATGGAGTCAAACTTCTGAAATGAGCAAGGCAACCAGGTAACAAAATCCATTTTGATCATATCCCACTTCCATGTTGGTAGTTCAATTCACTGCATACAACCTCCTAGCTTTTGGTGTTCTACTTTCACTTGTTGGCAATTTGGTCATTGAACCACAAATTCTGCAAGGTTCTTTTTCATTCTTTCCCACTAAAACATTCCTTTTAGGTCATGGTACATCTTAGTTGATCCTGGATGGATAGAATATCGGGAATGATGGGCTTCTTCCATTATCCTCTTTCTTAATCCATTAATATTAGGCACACATAATCTATTTTGGCAGTAAAGTACTCCATTTTGTGTAAGGTCAAAGCCCTTTATCATACCCTAACTCATCTTTTCCTTAAGTTGTCATAGAATAGGATCTTAGAACTGTCTTTCTTTCACTTCCATTACCAATGAAGATTCCGCAGCATTATGCATAATAAACCCTTCCTTTGGAGTTTCAAGAAGGTGATCTCCTAAACTGGTTGGCTGAAATAGATCCTTAGCCACTCCTTGACTTATCACAGCTTAATCACCAATATGAATAATTGCCCTATAACTCAGAGCATCGGCTACCATATTTGCCTTCCCCGGATGGTATAATATATCAACGTCATAATCCCTTATTGGCTCTAGCCATCTCCTCTATCTTAAGTTTAGGTTTTTTTGCTTAAAAATGTATTGCAGGCTTTTATGATCAGTATATATGTCAACGTAAATCCCATACAAATAGTGGTGCCATATTTTCAGAGCCAACATAATCGCTGCTAGCTCAAGATCATGTGTTGGATAGTTTTTCTCATGTGGTCGTAGCTGTCTAGATGCATAAGCAATTAACCTATAATATTGTGTCAGTACATACCCTTAGCCAACTCCTGAAGCATTATAATACACTACATACCCCTCGGTGCCTTTTGGGAGTACTAGCACAGGTGCAGAAGTTAGCTTATTTTTCAGCTCTTGGAAGCTCCTTTCATACGCATCATTCCATTGAAACTTGGTTGCCTTATGTATCAACTTTGTTAGAGGTGTAGAAATAGAAGAAAAATTTTCAACAAACTTCCTATAATAACTTGCCAAACCTAGGAAGCTCCGAACTTTTATGGGTGTTGTTGGTCTTGGCCAATCTTTCATAGCCTCTATCTTTTGTGAATCAACCCTTATTCCCTCATCAGACACAATATGACCAAAGAATGCCATTGATTTTAGCCCTACATTCAAAAAATTTGGCATAGGACTATTGATAACGAAGAATTTTTAACAATTGTCATAAGTGATTTGTGTGGTCCTCTTCTGATCTTGAATATACCAAAGTGTCATCTATAAATACTATCACAAACACATCCAAGAATGGATTAAATACCCTGTTCATCAGATCCATAAAAATTGCTGGTGCATTCGTTAGCCCAAATGACATAATAAGAAATTCAAAATGACCACAGCATGTTCTCAAAGCAGTCTTAGGTATATCTTTCTCCTTTACTCTCACTTGGTGATAATTTGATCTCAAATCAATTTTTGAAGCATATTTGGCACATTGTAACTGATCAAATAAATCATCAATCTTGGGAAGGGGGTATTTATTCTTAATTGTTACCCTATTCAATTGTCGATAGCCGATACATATTCTCAAGGTGCCATTCTTTTTGCATACAAATAACACTGGTGCACCTCAAAGGGACACACTAGGTCTTACAAAACCCTTCTCCAATAAGTCTTTTAACTACTCTTTTAATTTACATAACTTTGCTGGGACCATTATATATGGAGGGATGGAAATGGGTTAAGTTCTTGAAAGTAAGTTAATACCAAAATCTATTACTCGTTCTGGAGGTAAGACTGGAAGTTCTTCATGGAACTCTTTCACTACTGGAACTGATTGAAGAGTTAGTGATTCTGTCTCCATATCTCTCACTCTAACTAAATGACATATATACCCCTTAGATATCATCTTTCTGGCCTTAAAATAAGAGATAATTTTACTCTTTGGTTCCCCAACATTGCCTTCCCATTCAAGAACTACCTCATTTGGAAAGTGGAAGTACACGCTCTTAGTTCAGTAATCCATGGTGGCATAGCAAGAAGCTAACCAATTCATACCCATTATAATATCAAATTCCACCATTTCTAGCTCAATAAGGTCAGCCAATGTGTCACGGTTATAAAAAGTTACTACACAGTCATAATAAACCCTTCTAGGTATAATAGATTTACCGGTTGGTGTAGACACTTCAAATGGTTGGTTCAATGATTTGGGTGTTCTCTTAAGCTTCCCAGCAACTAGTGGGGTAATGTATGATAGTGTATAACCAGGTTCAATTATTGCATATATATTATGTCAAAAGATGGACAATATACCTGTAATCACATTAGGTGAAGCTTTCAAATTTTGCCGACTCCCCAGAGCATAAGTGTGATTCTAAACTCCGCTAGAGCTAGCTGCCCCTCTAACACCTCTACCATGACTGATAGGTGCTTGTTGACTCCTACCTAATGGAGGACCTGATGATGATGATGCAACAACTAATCTAGTAGGTTGTGCTATATCACCCATATGTCTCCTCGGGCAATCTTTCATCATATGCCCTGGTGCACCACACCAATAACAAGAGTCTGTCACAACATGACATATACCTGAATGACTTCTTCCACACTAGTTACAAAGTTGGCTAGGAGTCATTTACTAGCCTGCTGAATATCCCACTATCTGGATGCCTTGTCCTTCACTTCTTGCAACAAACTGATTTCTCCTAGACCCCTGAAGTTGCAGTGGAGCATTGGTTACAGAGTATGAGGATGATGTCCTAGGCGGTTTATTAGAAAATTGAGGCCTAAGCTCACCTTGGGGTGGTGTAAACTGCCCTATAGACCTGGCCCTCTTAGACTGCACCCTTTCTAACTCTTGTGTCCTTCTCCTTTGCCTCTGATCTACCAAATTTCTGTGCAAAATCTTGCATTCTTTTTATATCCACGTCTTTGTTCAAGGAAGCAATGGTACAATCTCTAACCAGATATGTATCTAATCTATCCACATATCGATGAACTCTATCTGCCATAGTAGCAACTACATTAGGAGCATACTTCGCCAGGGAATTAAATTAAAGGCTATACTCCCTCACACTCATATTCCCTTGGTGGAGATTCAAGAAGTGATTTGCACAGGCCTCTTGGAACTCTAATGGAAAGTAATGGTTAAGAAATGCCGCTTTGAACTCCTTTCAGGTAATTGGAGGTGCATCTATACACTTAGATTGCTTCCAAGCTTCATACCATAATATGGCCACACCTTTCAACATATATATTGCTAACTCGACAGCCTCTGTACCACTCACATGCATAACATCTAAAGTGCGTTGAATCTGATTAATAAAGTCTTGGGGATCTTCATTAGGATCTGACCCAGTGAAGGATGGAGGGACCAAATTAAGAAAGTCATGTATCCTTGTGCCAGCTGCCCTATTTGCACTATCTACACCTATAACTGGACCTTCTTGTCTTTAACCTTGGCCAACAATGATACAGGTCAATAGTTGGACTGTATTTCTCAAATCCTGCATGGTAGCATCAATAGGTAGTTCTAGGAGAATTTCACTACTTCCGGGTTTATCAGGGGATGGAGGAGTTTGAGATGCATGTGACAAAGACCTCTTGAACCTCATTACATTATCTCACCTGACTGGGTATACCATCGACCAATTCTACTCCCTTCCCTTTACCTTTGTTTTGCTTGGTTTTTGGCATACTTGCTGTACAAAACAATGTAGGAGTTAGACATAATGAACCCATTACACTTGGCTCTATGGCACGATCTAAAGAATGAAAAGCAAGTAACAACTCCTAAATGCCACTTAGACTCCTGCTTATAAATGTGGTGCATAACATATTAATAAACAAGATTCTACATAGACATGGCTTTGTAGACTCCCTAGGATGACCTGCTCTGATACCACTTCTGTCACGCCTAAAGTCCCATTAGGGCGGACTCGCACTCGTTGCCGATGAAGCTCGGGAGAACCAACCTGTATCCGTGCGCTTTCTATATATATTATAAGAGATTTATACATTTGACATGCCTTTAAGAAAATAAACAATGATAACAAGCCAAAAGGAAATACATATGGCTGGGCCGTTAGGGCCATAGTGTTTAAAGTATGAGACATGACCACACTTTAATTTACATAGTCTACAAAGCCTCTAGTTAAGGAAAAGTATGTGATAAGGGTCGGGCCAGGCCCTGCCTCAGCTAACTATACAATACAAAAAAGATATAAACTCTAGACACACAAAGCTCCGAAGCAACCTGGACCTTGGTGACAACATCTGGATATCCTATACTCCTACTGGGGAGATCTACTAGCACCTGTACCTGCAGCATAAAATATAGGTCCCCTGTAAGGGATGTTAGTACAAGATAATGTACTAAATATGTAAGGCAGAAATTACTGTACATGAAATAATAACTCAAATAGAACTATACACTGGTATAGGATAAGAGACCACCCCTTGGTTATACTGTGAGATCATATACTTTATATTCCTTTTGTTACTTTCCCTTTATCATATAATCTATGCACAATATGTTTAATACAAGTGACCAACTGATTAGTGGTAAATCTATATCGAGATCAACCCTGGCTAGGCTTTTCCTTTAACCCCTTGGGCTACCCCCCGTGATAGGATCGACCCTGGCTAAGTGATTCTTTCACCCCTCGGGTTACCACCCATTAATAAGCAATATACTTTAATTTATTTTTCAATTACCTTTGAGATAATTCTTTTGGTGGTCATAATATTGGAGCTGTAGGACAGTAGATACAACATATAACATATAAATAATCACAACAAACAACACCACAATGAAAGAAGTAAGTTACACAAATAATAAAATGCATAGGCGATAGAACAACAAATGAACTTTATGTAGTAGAACAAATTCGTGTATCTTGGTATTCAAGTATGTATGCAGATTTAAAGGTGACTATGTATGGAAGCATATGAACATATGAAAGAGTTGAGACATAGTTAATAGTTGTGTCGGAGTTGGTAAGTGTCTTTATGTGCCAAGGAGGGTTCTATTTTTCATGCCAAATAATATGAAATCAAGTAGCCTTACATACCTTGCTGTACAACCTCGCTATTACTTCGAGATGACCTTATCTTCCTTCAAATATGTATCTACAACTTATTAGTTGATTAAACTAGCATTAGTATCCAATAGATACATCTTGGCAACCCAATTACTTAAAAAAAATAACACACGAGCAGCAAGAGGACAATTATAAACTCGAGCATGTTCTTTCAACTTTTCCGCCCCTAATGGTATTATATAGTACACATTCTCATATACATATCATGCATAACCTATTTTAGTACCATAACAGTCTTACAACAGCCCATAAAGCACAACATAAAACAATGCTACACAACATACAAATAGGCAGCATAACGTTACATCACTTCGCTATATTTTAACGTCTACAATTCCGAATCTGTTCCAACATTATCCAAATAGTCCCCACCATATATACACATAAAACCAGTCCTAAAATAGTTCAATAACATTCCTCAAAATAGGTAGAGGACGTGAGACCATAGTCCTCAATCAATCAACTCACAAGTTCCTATTACGAGCACAATTACGATATCACACAAAGAACTCATTTTCACAGACTGTAAAAATGGTGCAACAACCTTTATACATCATTAAATAACCAATACTCATTAAGAAAATAGCCTCCCTTTGTAATGAATTCAACCAAAAAGAGAAAATCTTTCAAATAAACAAGAAAACATGTATAACAATCTTGGAACACATGCTGTCCAAAATTTTTACCATATACCTAACCAACATAGTCTTCTGTTTTTCATGAAGAAACCTTAATAAATACACAACTATAATCACTTACCTTTACCTTCAAGGTTGAGGGCCTCCTTAAAACCCCTAAAAGCTTCCTTTGGCTATTTTACAAAGTCAAGAAAGAATAAGCAAGAACTTTTGTGAAAGCTGAAAATTTCCAAGTCTAAGAATGAGTTAAAGGGACTTCTTATAACCCTTTAAAGGATTACTTTGGCTGACTTTCTTTTTCATTTTAAGCCTTATTTTATCAATAAATTAAAGTATCATTTTCCCCCTTTCACTTGGGCCTTAAGGGGCTCCAATTTGATGGGCCTTTACTGCCTATTGTTTCCCTTTTCTCTTAGTTTATTTTCGGCCCAAATTATTAAAGAAATTATGATATCTTTGGGATCTTTTAATATCCTTATTGGTATAAAAATATAGTAAATTTATGATGCTAAAACATGGGCTAAAGTTACATCCTAAACACAGACTTTATTTATAATCGGGCTTGGACAAATACGACGTTAGGCCTTGTCTCCGTTTAGCTAGCAAATTTAAGCTAAGCAAGTAGGTGAATGACCTGCTAGCTTCCTAAGTCCTACGAGCACCTCAATTCTCTCACTTTGTTTAGGGTCGTGCTCTCTTGAATTTGACATAAAACTTATTTACACTCAACCCTGTTTAGAGTTAGATATACATATCGCCCTCTAATTTGAGATTCAAGCACTTTTATAAATGGGTGCTATTTGACCAACCTATATCATATTTCATTTTTGTAGTACTAGTATTGTAAGATGTTGGGTGTTACAGTTGCGGTATTCATTGATGACATTTTGATCTATTCTCGTGGTGAGGAGGAGTATAGGGCTCATTTGAGAGTTGTGTTGCAAAGATTGAGGGAGAAAAAATTGTATGCTAAATATGAAAAGTCTGAGTTTTGGTTGAGGGAGGTTGCCTTCCTAGGTCATGTAGTTTCGGGGTATGGTATTAAGGTGGATCCTAAGAAGAACGATATGATTAGAAATTAGCCTAGACCATTGACCCCATTGGACAAAAAGAGTTTCTTGGGCTTAGAGAGCTACTATCAGAGGTTTGTGAATGGATTCTATTTTATTGCTTCTTCTATGACAAAATTGACTCAAAAGAAGTCTAAGTTTGTATAGTTCGATGAATGCGAAAGGAGTCTCCAAACATTGAAAGATAATCTTATGTCCGCTCCTATATTATCACTACCGAATTGGCTTGAGGGATTTGTCATGTACTGTAAGTATTCCTGGGTTAGTTTAGGTTGTGTATTGATGAAAAATAGTAAAGGTCATAGTGTATGTTTCTAGATAACTCAAAATCCATGAAAAGAACTACCCTACCCATGATCTTGAGTTAGTCGCTGTTGTGTTTGCATTAAAAATTTAGCATCATTAATTGTATGGGGTACATATTGATGTGTTCACCGATCATAAGAGCCTACAATATGTCTTCACTCAAAAGGATCTCAATATAAGGCAAAGGAGATGGTAAACCTTCTTAAGAACTATGATCTGAGTGTGCATTATCATCCTGGTAAGGCAAATGTGATGGCAGATGCTTTGAGTAGGGTGTATATGGGTAGCCTAGCTCATGTTGTTGATGATGATAAGGATATGACTAGGAGGTGCATTTATTGGCTATATTAGGAGTTAGGTTGGAAGAGGTTGGTAATGGGGGTATTATTGTTATTGATAGTTCTAGGTCTTTCTTGGTTGATGAGGTGAAAGAAAAACAAGATCTTGATTCCTCCTTGTTAGAATTGAAGGCCTTAGTAAAAGAGGGCAAGGTTAAGGTTTTCTCCCAAGTGGGAGATGGTGCCCTTAGGTACCAAGGTAGGTTGTGTGTGCCTTGTATTAATGGTTTGAGGCAGAGAATCCTTGATGAGGCCCACAACTCTTCTTATTCTATCCATACCAGTTTCACCAAAATGTATAGAGATTTGAGAGCTGTGTATTGGTCGGGAGGCATGAAGAGGGAGATTGCCAAATTTATTTTTGGTTGTCATAATTGTCAACAAGTCAAAGCTGAACATCAAAGGCCAGGTAGCCTAAGCCAAGACATTGAGATTCCTACTTGGAAGTGGGAAGAGATAAATATAGATTTTATAGTTGGGTTGCCCAAGACTAGAAAGGGTTTTGATTCCATTTGGGTTATGGTTGATAGGATGGCAAAATCTGCTCACTTTCTATTGGTTAAAACCATATATGGGGCTGAAGATTATGCAAGGTAGTACATTCATAACTTGGTAAGGTAGCATGGGATTCGTTTGTCCATCATATCGGATCATGGTGCTCAATTTACCTCACATTTTTGGAGGTCCTTTCAAAGGTGTCTTGGTACAAGAGTTAAGCTTAGTACGACCTTTCATCCTCAACGGATGGACAAGCCGAAAGAACTATCTAAACCCATGAGGATATGCTTAGAGCATATGTGTTGGAGCTTAAAGGTAGTTGGGATGATCATCTTCTATTTATTGAGTTTGCCTATAATAATAACTATCATTCTAGCATTAGTATGACTCCTTTTGAAGCCCTCTATAGTAAGCGTTGTAGATCACTGGTTGGTTGGTTTGAGGTTGGTGAAGTGGCTTTGTTGGGACCAGATCTGGTTATGGAGACTCTTGAAAAGGTTATAATGATTAGAGAAAAGGTTGAAGACAACCTAAAGTCTTCAAAAGTCTTACGCCGATGTGAGGAGAAAGGATCTTAAGTTCAAGGTTGGTGATGGGGTCTACTTCAAGGTGTCACCCATAAAGGGTGTGGTCATTTTGGTAAGAAGGGCAAGTTGATCCCACAATGCATGAGTCTTTATAGGGTGATGATAAGGGTTATAAAGGTAGATTATGAGTTGGAACTTCCTAGAGAAATAGATTTGGTTCATCCGGTGTTTCATGTGTCCATGTTGAGAAAATGTGTGGGTGATCCGAATACCATTGTGCCTCCTGATGTTGTGAGTGTTGTTGAAGATAATTTGATATATGAAGAAGTTTTGGTTCAGATTTTGTATAGGCAAGTGAAGAGATTAAGGAACAAAGAGGTGGCTTTCGTTAAGGTTCTTTGGAGGAATCAACAAGTTGAAAGTGCTACTCGGGAGGGCGAAGTGGACATGCAAAGGTGATATCCTTACCTTTTCCACTCACTCAATCCTAAGGTATTGATCTAAGTCTTTATATGATCTTAAGTCTTAAGTTCAACCCTCACATTATTGCATATGTCCATGTTTAATTTGACTAAGTTCATGATGATTTTACACTTATGATGAGATTTCGAAATGATGTCTAAGTGCATTAATGAATTCTTATGCGGGCTGCAATTGTCATGTTTATGCCTCTCATGTACATTTCTTTGACATTCGGGAATGAATATTACCAAGGTAAATATATTGAAACGATCCCAAAAAGTGTCCAAAAATGTGTCTTATAAGTGTCTGGAATCATAATTTTCATATATCTCAAAATCTGTGCATGATATAAAAAATTTGACTTTATATTCTTGTTTTGAGGGTCATTTTGAGTGGAAAATAGGTCTAACTCTCATTTAAAAGAAATTTTGATTTTTCAAAAAATGATTTCCAGTGAGCTTTTCGCGCCCCTGGTTCGACTCGCCAAGGGCGCGTACTAGTGTATATTTTTTTTGTCCAGTTTTGACTTCGGTTCAAGACTTTTAAGTCCTGGGCCTAAGTGTTCCCAAATGTGAAAATACCTATCCTTAGACATTTTTCTCCCTCATATCATTTTAAACATTCCCCAATACTTATTCAAACACTTAGCCAAATATTTTACTCCTAAACTCAAGTCTCAAGACCCTCTCTGGATCTAAGGATTTTCTCTCGAGCTTGAAGTTTCTATCTCCAATCTTTATCAAGTTCATCTCCAATAATAATGTATGTGGGTTTCTTTTACCCATGATATCCAAGCTCTCTTTTACTTAAAATCACATGATTTAAAGTTGATTCATCCATGGGTCTTATCTATTATGAAAATCATTGCACACTATGTTGGGGTCTATGAAGTTGTGACTATTTTACCATATTTTGAGCTATGAATCTAAGATCTGTTGAAATATTTGATGAAGGTTTTTGATGTACATTGCTTAAGGGTGCTACCAAGTATCTATTGAAGGTTATACATTGAATTTTCTAGCATGATTTCACTCTTGTATTGCATGATTTTACACTAGTACTATACACCCTCTAAGTGCTTGATAAAATGACTGGTTGTGGATTCTTGAGAAGTTGAAGGTCCAATGCATGTATTATGAGTTTAATGATTATATGATGATTATATGATAATGAAATGATGATGAAAAGATGATAGAATGATGATGGAATGATGATGAAATTGATGGATGTATATGATGACTATATGATGATGAAAGGAATGTGTGAATATGATGATTGTATGATGATGAGACGAATGTATGGCTAAAATAACTATATGATAATGGGAGAAACGTACACATCTAAATGTGATATTGTCTCTATAGTTTTGCGGATGACCAAGCCTAACTCGCGGGATCGTAGGCCTGGGTTACCCATTAAGGGATTGGTACCTCAATCGCCTAGCTCAGGGGGTGGTAGGCCCAGATAATCTTGTCGGAGGTTGTTACCCATCAAACTTTTTAGGGGGTTTGTATTCCATCAACCCGTTGGGGGGTTTGTATTCCATCAACCATGTTGGGGGTTTGTACCCATCAACCTGTTTCGGGGTTTGTACTCCATCAACCTCATGAAGGAGCTTGTACCTCATGCACCTCTCCAAGGAGGTGGTAGGCCTTGGATTGCTTTAAGAATGGTCACTCCCTACATATGCGTTATGTTATATGAAAGTATGATTTAATTCAAGCATCTTACATTCATGTCATATTGCCATATGCTCATCCATTGACTAACTAAGCATTTCGATTATGATACCTATCTATTGTTGCATTGCATCCTACATACTTAGTATATTTAAACGTACTAACGTATACTCTATGCCTTTATGATGTCACCACGTAGGAACCGGTATACCTCTTGATCATCCTCCTCCTCCATGTGGCTAGTACGACTTCTATCAAGCTTGTTGGTGAGTCCTCCATCTCGAGGATGTTACTTATGATCTCTTGCTATGTATTAAGACTTTCTCGTTTTGACTTATGTATTGACTATGAGAGTGATCCCGATTACTTTGTCTTGGCCCCCACTCTTATCTATCTAGTAGAGGTGTTGTTAGACATGTTATGTATCTATGTTATGAGCTTTGACTCTATGACTCTTGTTGTTTATGATATGAAAGTGTTCCCTTAGCCCTAATTGTCCCAATTTACTATTTTTTGTTGTATTCTATTACTTCCATGACCAAGGATGTTTAATGATATACTACGAAGCTTGTTTGGGGTTCCTTCGGGCTCCCCATTCGCTGGTCATGTCTACGCCCTAGGCTTGAGTCGTGATAGATTCTTTGTTTGTTTCTGAATTTTGAATATAATAATCTGTTGCTATTTTTATTTTGGAATTAATTGCTGCAACTAGAACGTTAAGCGTTAAATGTGGGATCACAATTATGAGGGCATTTTCTTATTCCTTATTTAACTCAACAACCTACAAAATCGGTAATGCATAATTAGGTATCAACCTTCATTCATAAGTATCATTATAATAGATAAAAGTCGATATTTTTTGTAATTTTTGAAAAAGTGGAAATTTTTTTGGGAAAATGATAAAACAGCATGGGATTCCTATAATTTATACTAGTTTTTTTTAGTATTGTTATCATTAATGTAGTGGGTGAGGAAAGAGAACGTCAATTGGAAATCAGAATTGCCAATTCACTTTAGTGCTAATGCCATAGTATCTTAATATTAAAGAAATAGGATCTTTTGGGTGCTCATTCATTTTGTGAGAACAAGTTTAGTGGGTATAATAAATAGTAGAAAAATATTACCATGACTAATTGGCAGTACAGTTCTTGTTTTAACCAAATTGGTTTGTCATCTCTAAATTGTTCCAACTGTAAAATATTTTATGTGCTATAATTAGATTATGTGGTTTCATGCAAGTGTTATGATTAAATAAGAGGTCATACTAAGGAATAGAACCAATATTTGTTCGCTTATATACTAGTGAGGAACCTAAATACGTACCGAACTAAGTTTTAAAGAACCAAATGCTGACCAGCTGACCCTAATTGCCCGTTAAATTATTCTATCCTCATCACATCTAAATTCAAATTTTTATTATATTGAGATAAAAGATTAAATTATAGTTGTATTGTATTACATAAAAGATTTTAAGTTATGTTATTTGGAGGAATTAAGAGGAAAGCGTAGATTAGAAATTTGACTATAAATTTGAGTATTTTTAGTTTGAAAATCTTATTGTGAATTTTTATTTGATTAGATCTTAGTGCTATGAATTCTATTCGAAAGGGGAAGACTCAAGTCCTACAGTGAGTGTTTAATTATTAAGGCAAGTACATTTCTAAACCTTTGTTAAGTATATAGAATCTCGTGCTTCCTTGTGTGAGTGTTGAGAATGATTTTGAAATATTAAGTTATTATTGATGTTGTACCAAAATAATATTGTTGTAAATTGTGCATTATATTAAACTTAGTCATTTTCTCATTATTGTGTAAGTATGCCTATTTGCATTGACCTTGGTGACAAGTTTTGTGTGAACCGGAAAAAAAATAAGAATTAAAGAGGATGTACCATTTCGAGGGACATGTCGCACACCACGACGGATACTATATTTCGAGGGTCGTATCATACGCCCGACGAATACTTGATTTGAGGGTCGTGTCGCACGTTGCGACTGATGCATGGACTAAAAGTCCCCCATGGATCCCGAACTGAGACATAGCGGGTGTGCATCTCTAGGTCAGACATGCATCATTATACTTGATATTGTATTGCATTACATTATATCTCATTATCATTTATAAACTTGTGAGCCTTTTATGAAACTTGTGATGGATGCACTTGATCCCTTGTGTTGTTGATCTATAATTGTTGATATGATATTGAGCTGTACGATATGTAAATTGTGAACTGTTAGGACCAGCTAGTTTTTATGCAGGTTATGGTTGTGGAGGTTCGGTTGGAGTGTTAGGAGTACCCATATTCTATATTACTTGTTTTGTATTTAGTAGTTTACTTGCTGCGTACCGTGTGTTTGGTACTCACCCTTTGCTTCTACATTTTTGTAGGTTATGAACTTCGATTTTTATGATACTCTCTTTTCTCTTTTTATCTGAGGCTTTCTTTGGAGATTAGTGAGGTAGCTATTTGTCATCTCAGCGAGCTTCATCCTCCTATTTATAATCTTGTTCTACTATAAGGACAATGTCATTTGAAACTTGTATTTTTTTCTTTCAAATATATTATAATACATTAGAGGCTTATGCACATGACAACCAGATTTTGGGGAATTTTAATTAAGCTGGCTTATCTTCCGCAGTTAACCCTTTATTTTTCTTATCCTTCTGCATTTTTATTGTTATAATTGAGATTTAGGCTAACTTGTCTTGGTGGGATAAGATGAGTGCCATCACATCCATTTTTAGTTCGTGACAAATACTTTACAAATAAATCAATTTTAAACTTCTTTCTCACATTGATTTATACGAGGATCTAAATGAGATAATGATAATGAATTTCAATCTTTTTCGTTTTTTTATTGGTTATGTTCTCCCCCTAAGTTGGGTATATTTATTTATTAAAATGACAATCGACAAACCTTGTCATAACTAAATCTCCACTTCTAGGTTCTAAATATTTTATAATAGAATGAGATTCATACCTAATGTATATTCTCAACCTTTTTTGAGGACCCATCTTTGTGCATTATGGTGAAGCAATTGAAAAATATACCTCATAACCAAAGATTCGAAGATAGAAAATGTTTGGCTCCAAACCAAAAAACAACTGCAATGAGGAGATATCATGATAATTGCCTGACATTATGCACATAAGTTTTTTTGCATGCAAAATAGCATGCCCCATATTGAAATAGAAAACTTTGTCCTCATCAACAATGGTTTAGATATCAATTAAAGACGTTTAATCAATGACTCTGCTAGATCATTTTGAGTATGTTCATGAGCAATAGGATGTTCAATTATTTTTTTTAATAGACAAAGAATAATCATTAAATGACTAAGATATAAGATCATTAGCATTATCAAGATGAATTATCTTTATTACATAATCTGAAAAAATTCTTTCCATCAATCTCGGATGGAGCCAAAGATTGACTATTTTTTGGCTTTGGAGTATGATGGAATAAAGCAAAATG
>JAOTQJ010019539.1:0-17018 GCA_025642045.1 Solanum sejunctum | reverse complement strand
ATATGAGTTTTGATAAAATATTGGTTATAGCAATATTGTGATCACATATATGTCTTTGATTTTGGCTCTTTGAGCATGTTGGGAGCTTGCACCATTTGTATATGAATGGGTTATTCCTATCTATGAGTATATATACTATGAAATTATGTTTTGTCCTTTAAGACTTAGAATGCATTAAAATGGTTTTGAAAATGATTTACATTATTTAAAAGTGTGTATATATTTATGGGATGACGACTTAGCACCAATGGATTGGGGACGTTAGGGCTATCGCCAAGGGCCCTCTCCTTTTGCTTGAACTATAGCTTAGCATAGGATTCCGATCCAAAGAGAGAGTTGTCCCATAAGGAGAAGAAATAATTTGATTTGTGATTTTGTTAAAATCCTATCCAAAGAGGGAGTTGTCCCATAAAAAAGGGTACTTCATATGAAGAGGGAGTTGTCCCATAAGGTGAAGTATGGTATACCTTTGGTAAGTGATCTCCCTTTTATCGATGAGGAGATTTTATTGGGATTCCAAGTAATAGTCGCTTGATCTTACTTATGTTGGTTGAAGTCACATACCCAATATATATATAAATGAGTGCATTATTTGCATTCCATGTATCATGATATTCATAGCATCTTGTTATATTACATTCTTTGATATTCAACTCTTTCGATGATATATGCCTTGTCATTTAATGTTGATATGCAGGTTTTGGTAAGTTAAATGCATCGCACCCCGCATACTTAATACATTCAAACGTAGTAATGCATACTCTCACCTACATAATTTTACCATGTAGGGACCGAGGACTTTGACCATCCACCGTTCGACATTTAGCTCAAATTCTGGATTTACTTGTAATGGTGTGTCTTGTCTTTTAAGGATGCACTACAATCTATTTACCTATGTTACTTACTTATCCTTATGTATTGAGGGTGAGCCCAGGGTATGTCTTGGCCCCAGGCGTATCTATGTAGAGGCTTTGTTGGACATCTTGTAAACCTCTTCACATTATATGTTATGTGATACAGTTAAGTCTATGTTATATATATGGGTTATCTTTAAGTGTCGATGTGTGACTTGTTCTCATGTTGATGGAAAGATTCTAAGACCCGAATTGCCCTCATAGCGTGAGTCCTACTTTTCCTTCCCTTAGAACTTTGTGTTGACTGTTGACTGTGCTTTTGAACCGATGATGCGAGTTTTGGTATCTTGAAGCTTGTTTGGGGACTCTCGACTTCCCATACGCTGTGTCACATCTAGGCCCTAGGTTTAGGTTGTGACAAGGCTCTCTGGAAATTGATTATTTGGTAAAAATTATTTTTCACTACGGGTCTTCTAAAATTGGGATTATACCAATTTCCTACTCACTTTTCTCCCCCAATCGAGAATATGAAGTTGGATTTTTGAAATCACACATGAATTTTGAGATATATGGAAATTACGTTTATGGGCATTTTAAAGCACATTGTTGGGGCATTTCACGGTCCCACTCATGGCACAAGAAGGGGCTTCTCAGTCCAAACTTCTACTATTTGTTGGACATTATTGTGGATGGTGGAAAACTCAAATGATAAATCACATCAAAGGGGAACATCCTGATCTCTTGAATGTTGTGCTCACTAGACCAACCATTCCCTTGAAGGATGGGTCAACCTCATGTGCTCCAAGAGGTACCCAAGGAATGTAGTGAGTGGAATCATACTGACAAGATTGTTATTCAGAACAATGCCAAGGGAAAGAATATTTTATTTTGCGGCATAGGTCCTGATAAACAGGACAGGATATCATTTTGTCAAGATGCCAAACAAATCTAGGACACACTACAGTTGCTCATGAAGGAACCACTCGAGTGAAAAAGGCAAAGATTGATAATCTTAATTGACAGTATTAGTTATTCAGAATTCATAGAAGTGAAGCTATACAGGTGTTGGAAACCAATTTCTCTGCTATCGTCGATGAGATCTGCTACTTAGGAGAAGTCATTCCAATAGGGAAGGATATGTAGAAGCTGCTGAGTGTGTTACCTGAATCCTTGGAAAGCAAAGTTGAAGCCGTTATTAAATCTAAGAATCTGGATACCATGACCATGGGTTAGCTGATGGAAACTCTGGTTACTTATGAGCTAAAGAAGAGTTAGGAGAATGAGCTTAACAACAAGAATAAGGATAAAAAGCTAGTTCTGAAAGCTACTGAGATAGAGGACTTCGAGGAACAAAGTATTTGCCTGATCAATAAGATGTTCCAATAGATGCTGCGAAGAGGAACTGGTGGACAAAGAAGGACCTCTTAACAAACAGATGAGAAAAATCTGAGGAAATAACTGTGCCACAAGTGTGAAAGCCCTGAACACTTCATCAAGTTTTGTCCACTCTGAGCACTTGATTACAAGAAGAATATCCTAGAGAAACCTAAAGAAACCAAGGTCGAACCATATATTCACAAGGACAGGAGGATGACAAATTAGGAAGCGGATCTCTCAGTGCAAAAAGCCTTAGCAGCACTGGCTAGTAACTCAGGGGAAGAATCTGAAGGTGAGGCACCTGAAAATCAATCTCTTATAGTTATTGAGGAACCTGAGAATTATGATTTCCTTGGTCTTGTTGCTATGGATGAATCTGATGACAAAGTGTCAAGGAACACATGACAGAAGCAACTAATCTCAAGGCTGACGATGTTGATATCAAGTAGGAGAATCTGGCACTAATGGCAGGAGCAGGTTCTCATGATTAGGATAGTGCACTATTAGATAATAAGGTAAGTTTTGAACAAGATAAAACTAATATTCATTTCTACTCAAAGGAAAAGCTTGAGTCCATATCATAGCTCCTGATTGAAGCCAATCTGGCTATTTGTGACTCCAAGAACCTTTCCTAGAGGACTATGCTCAGTTGAGAACTAAAAATATTGATCCTGAGAATGTCAATCAAAAACTATAGATGGAGATTGACAATCTTAAGTTTTCTAGGAAGGAGAAAAATGTTATAAGTTTGACCCAATCGGACCTGGAAGAAAAGGTTAAAACACTAGGGGATGTGCTAGATACTGTGACTAGTAAGAATGGAGTTCTTCTAAAAGAACTGTACATGACTAAAGCCAAATTAGAGCACACTATGAAGTGAGACAAGTCCTCTGCTATGCTCAATGATACGTAGCAAGGTTAGTCTACCACCAAATATGCGATCGGGGTTCAAAGTCATGGAAGCCAAGGATTGTGCAATAGATCATCGAGTGGTTTACACCTCGTGTTGGATGACCGGCTATCTATGAGATAACTGCAATAGGAACTTCAGGGCTTTGATAGTAGTATGTCTGATATCAACATGAACCATGAAAAAGGTAGGCAAAGGTGGGGAACAGGACAAAGGTATCCTTATAGGAATAATAGAAATAGGACCGGAAGAATATTCCCACCTAGAACTAACAGGAACCGGTCAGGCATAAGATATCCACCTAGGTTTAATTAGTTTAATGGTGAAAGTAGGAACCGTCCAGGCATAGGATACCCATTAGATTTGACTGGTTTAATGATGAAAGTAAATACACTTCTAGAACCACCAAGATTAAAAAGATTAAGAAGGATGTTCCTGCCTAGGCAAAAGGGATCTTATTCACGCCTTTTACAATCAAAAGGGACCCAAGTGGATCTGGGTACCCAAATCTCGCCTTTGTTAATTGTGCAAAAATCGGTAGATGGAAAATGAAAGTAATGGTACTTGGACAGTGCATGATCCAGACACATGATAGGAGACAGATGCAACTTCCATCGACTGAGTGACTTCCAAGATGGAAATATAGGCTTTGGAGGAAGGCAAAATTAAAGTTATCAGACAGGCAGGACCATCCATGTCCAAATGCATTGACAATGTGTACTATGTGGAAAAATTGAGACATAATCTACTAAGCATCTCTCAAATATGCAATAAAAGAAATGATGTACTTTTTACGGCCTCGGAACACAAAGTGACAAATTTTGTCTCTAAGAGGCTCATACTCAGGGGGAAGAGACACCAAAATATGTACAAGGTGGACATTAATGGACCTTGTCAACCTAAGATGAAGTGTTTTAGTACCATGAGAAATGCATCTTCACTTTGGCACTAAAGGCTAGGACACGCTAGCTTCTCTACAATCAACAACTAATCCTGAAAGAGCTAGTCATGGGACTACCTAAAGGAAAAATAGGCGAAGATCAAGAGTGTAGAGCCTATGCTCAAAGTAAACATGTTAGGAAAATCTTTCAACAATGGGATTGTCAGTACTAACAGGCCTCTGGAACTAGTTCACATGGATCTCTGTGGCCCTATGAGAGTCCTAAGCAGAGGTGGGAATAGGTATATCTTCACACTTATAGATTATTTCCCAAGGTTCATATGGACCTTCTTTCTAAAATCTAAGGATAAAACGTTTGATGTGTTTGTTGAATATGCTAAAATGGTCAAAAAGAATCTAAATTGTATTTTGATGAGATTGAGAACAGACTATGGTACATAATTTGAGAACTTCAAGTTTCTCACATTCTGTGATGAAAATAAGGTGACTCAGCACTTCTCAACCCCAAGAACTCCCTAACAAAATGCGGTAGTGGAAGAAAGCATATAACTCTAAAAGATATGGCTAGAACCATGTTAATAGCTAGTGACCTTCCATAGAGCTTCTAGGTTGAGGCTGTGAACACCATCTGCTATCTAATCAACAGATGCATGATCAGACTTATCTTGAACGAAACTTCCTATGAGTTACTTAAAGGCAGAAATCCATACCTAGCCCATCTTCATTCTTCTAGCTATGTATGTTATGTACACAATAATGGAAAGGATGCTTTAGGAAAGTTTGACACCAAAAGTGATGAGGGAATTTTCATTGGGTACTCGTCTCACAGCAAGACTTATAAAGTGTACGATAAAAGAACTAGATGTGTAGAAGAAAGTGCACATGTTATATTTAATGAGGCAAGTCCAAGGTTAGAGAAAGTTTTGCAGGAAAAGGTACAAAGGCTGGAAGTAAATGATAGCAGGAAAGAGTCAGACGATGAGGATGACAGAGAGCAGGTGAGTGGATCAGGTCCCTCGACTCAAGGAGCTTCTATGGCTACCCCTCAAAATGGAGCTGGCACATTTGGAACATCTTACACTATTGTAACTAGTCCTTCTGACTACAAGCAATAATCCTCCGTCCGAGAACCCAGGACATAACTGGAAGCACAAGAGTTCTCATTCTCTTGAAAACCTGCTGACTCCTCTGGACTCAAGGATATCCACATGATCGAAGCTCAGGAAGATGTGTGCCTTATATACATATGTGTACTTGGTTGAACTAAAAAATTTCAAAGAAGCATTGCTAGATGAAAGATGGATATCTGTTGTGCAAGAAGAACTCTTACAGTTTGAGCGTAGCAAGGTGTGGTTTTTGGTTCCCCCTCCTGAACGTCAAACCATCATTAGAACAAAATGGATGTTGAGGAACAAGATAGAGAACAAGGGATGGTCACTGGGAAGAAGGCTAGATTAGTGGTAACAGGGTACAATCAAGAGGAGGAAATTGACTATGAAGAGACTTTTAACCCCGTTACCCGCATTCAGGCCATTCCAATGCTCAGATCATTTGCTGCACACATAGAGTTTAAGTTGTATCAAATGGACATTAAAAGTACATTCCTCAATGGGTATCTATGGAAGGAAGTCTATGTAAGACAACCACCTGGCTTCGAAGACCATGAGCATCTACACTATGCGTTCAAGCTAGACAAAGCTCTATATGGACTAAAATAGGCACCTAAAGCTTGCTATGATCGACTTTTCAGCTTCCTGTTAAGTCATGCTTACTAAAGAGGAAAGATTGAAAATACACTATTCTTAAGGAAAAAGGGTGCCTATATGCTCTTGTTTAGGTCTATGTCGACGACATCATCTTTAGAGGAACGGAAGCAGCTCTAGGGGCAGAATTTACAAAACTCATGGGAAGCGAGTATGAGATGAGCATGATAGAGGAACTGAATTTATTCCTAGGACTTCAAATACATCAGAGACAATCAAGTACATCTATTCATTAGTAGAAGTACATTAAGGAGCTAATCACCAAGTTTGGGATATAGGATGCCAAAGTCAGCGACACTCTTATGGAAACCACCACAAGGCATAACAGAGATGAAGTAGGGGTTAGAGTTGATGAAACCAAGTAATAGAGGAATAACTGGGTCACTCCTATACCTAAAAGTTAGTAGACCTGATATTGTGTTCAATGTAAGGATGTGTGCAAGGTTTCAAACAAAGCCTAAGGAATCATATCTCAATGTTGTCAAACGAATTCTGTGCTACTTAGAAGGATCCATAGACCTAGTTCTCCAGTACCATGCTAGCTTTTCATTTGATCGAGTAGGCTTTGTTAATACTGATCATGCTGGATACTCAGTAGACAGGAAGAGGACCTCAAAAATGGCATACTTCTTAGGACCCTGTTTGGTCTCCTGGCTTACCAAGAGATAGAATTTTGTTGCTCTATCGACTGCTGAAGTTGAGCATGTTATTGCGGCCTCCTGTTGTGTTAAGCTCTTATGGATTAAATAGCAGTTTGTAGATTTTGTGATTAAAGTTGACTGCATCCCTATCATGTGTGATAACAAAAACATTATAAATATTATGAAGAATCTGGTCCAGCACAAGCATACTAAGCATATTGATGTAAGGTATCACTTCTTGAGAGAAAATATGGGAAAATGGCTTATTAAAATGGTATTCTGCAAAACTGAGAACCAAGTTGCCAACGTTTTCACCAAGCCTCTAAGCAGGGAGCACTTTCCTTTTCATCTAAGGCTAATCAGAGTTTCTTAACTTTCTCTTCTTGCATCTTAATTTGTACTTCAAGCCCTGTATAAACCTACTAACTCGAACAAACTTGCAAGTATCCCTCTCAGTAACATATACCTGTACACATATGCTGGGAACTACTGATATTACGCTTAGTATCTGATGCTAGAGTATGGCATCGAGTCAGGTGGAATTGGTTCTCACATATGAACTTACCAGGTATGCCCTTACCCCATAACTTCCACTATCTGAATTAATACATGCCATGTTAAAAGTTGTCTATAGTCTATACCTACACCCGATTCTCCTTATATGTTCTATCATTTAGCTGGAAGGGTTATTACTTCAAAAAAGCAATGATTATCATGTCTTAGAATCTCAAGAGTTACACTAGTAACAGTTGTCAAAACATATCTTTTTAGTCATATCTCGGAGCCTCCTCCAACTCCCTATATACCTTTTTATGTTCCTACGTGTGTGCCCAAAATGAATTACCTACCTTCTTTGTTTTCAAAACAGAAAAATCAAAACCCTTCTCTGAGAAAACAACCATCTATCAATGGCGTCTCTTGTTACTTACTCAGACATCGACTCAAATACCATTGCCCCCTCTCCACCACAGGACCTCTCATAAGGAACTCCAATCATCCCCCTCAATCCACACCCAACCACCACCACTGTCCCCTCTATAGGCCACCACAAATGTACCCCCACACTGCTTCCCCTCACATCCCCAGACCTGTCCTACAATCAACTATGCCCTTCTTTGTGCAAACCTTACCGGACGGACATCGACCTGCCTATTCCGGACCCTAAACCATCCAATTGATGCCTCCTTAATGAACTTTCATCTTCTTCCACTGACACACTACTTGTTCGGGTAGTGTTGCCTCCTCATGGCACCCCTCCGTCTAAAATTGCTCTTACAACTATAGTGCCTACCTCTGCACCAGAGCATTTGGGCTCACAGGATGACATTACATTAGCCCAGGTCTATCATGGTCTCCTTCGTCATCAAGCTCCCTCGCCTTCATCTCCATGACCTACCATTCCTCGCACTCGTGGTCCCATCACTAGGAGCAAAACGCGCATGTTTGGCTCAGCTGGTCCTTCTTCTTGCCGTAAGAAGGGTCACTCCTGTAAGTCCTCTATCTCTCTATCCTCCCCTATCTAAGTCTCTTCCTCTCCCAAAGGGACCCCTGCACTTGGTTTCTCCTCTGTTGCGCCTGCTCCACCCAAGGTGAAGAAATATGTTGTGAATTTCAATAAAGTAGGGAAGGAACTTTATTTCAATTCTAAGGTTGTGCTAAGGGGCAGGGTTATCCACCCTGAGGTCCATACTTATCCAGTGGTCGCACAACTATATGACAAATTAGCCTCCGGAGGTGGATAAATCTTTTCTTTGATACCGACACCCTTGTGTTTAAGTCTGAGATGGTGGAGTTTTATGTAAATCTAGCAATTGTTGATTGGGATATGTCTACCTAAAGGGTCCATGGGGTAAATATTGTGTTTGATAAGGAGGAACTAGGGAAGATACTTCAAATTCCTTCGGTGGGGCTGGCCGAGAATATGTGGTTAGAGGATGCTAGTTGTGTTTTGACCTCTAAATTTACTGATGGGTAGGTTACTAATGTGCCCAAGAAGTTGTTTAAGGGAGAGATGCCGCCATATTTAGAACATTCTTTTTGAGGTGATAAATAAAGGGGTGTTGCCCAGGGGTAAGCGCAGGCATCAAGCAACATTTTGAGATATGGGGATTTCGCAAGCCATTGACCTGCAGGAACCTTTAGACTGGCCTACTCTAATTTTGTGACATATGGCACGCATTTTTGATCTTATGGAGGGTCCCCATCAGCTCGCCTATGGCAATTTGCTGACCCATGTCTTTAGGGCATTTAAGGTACCGCTTGGGGCAGGGAGGGCTTTTACCAAGAAGGACATGATTGATCACCACACTACCTTTGAGTATAAACATGTTCCTCTTGTTGTCATTGTTGTTACACCTACTCCACCAAAGATTACTAGCACTACCACTCAGATCATGAGGGAACTTGGGGATGCTCAAGCTAAGCGGGCTCGTCTTTAGGCCCAAGTTGGTGATCTTCAGGATCAACTTGGAGACCCTCAAGCAGAAGTGGCTTGCCTCAAGGATCAGCTCCTCCAGCAGTATGTGGATCATAATTAGTAGGTGGATTCACTCCTTAGGTTGCTAGGCATAGGCCCCTCATCCCCTCACCCTTAGTACTTCTAGTCCTTTGCTATCCATTCATTTGATCTGCTCTACAGAAAAAAATTTTTGGCTTGTATAGTATTTTTTGTATGGATGCTTA
This sequence comes from Solanum sejunctum, assembly GCA_025642045.1. Taxonomy (NCBI): domain Eukaryota; kingdom Viridiplantae; phylum Streptophyta; class Magnoliopsida; order Solanales; family Solanaceae; genus Solanum; species Solanum sejunctum. The sequence continues at coordinate 7,890 of JAOTQJ010019539.1, read as the reverse complement.
TACGGGCACTGGTGCTTGCCTCTTATTCTTTTGCTGTGGAGATCATATTCTCCCATATCTTGCTGCGTTACTCTGTGTTATGTGGATGGCTAAAATCCTCAGTTCTAATGTGTTATGTCTATTGTTATTTCTGGTGTTTATACCTATGCTGATATTCTTGTTCCTTGTACTAATGCTTGTTGTCTTTTTAAGATGCCAAAAGGGGGAAGTTGTTTTGTAGGGACTTATACATGCACACAAGCTTACCATCACCAAAAAAGGGGAATTTGTTAGAATCTTTTCATGTATGATTAAGTTGTTTTGATTATTACAAATGGAACCAAAAATAACATGATGAGGAACCAGGTCCTCTATATCTGCACTAGTGGAGTCAAGCAGAATTCCAGTCAAAGTAAGAGTGTTATTTATGGATAAAAATCAAGATAGGATTCGGGGAAGGCAACAACTTAGGAAAAGGACTCCTATGTGGAAAAGAATTGCGTAACCTTCTCAAGAAAAGAGTCCTATATGGAATGTCTCTTGGGTTCAACATAAATACATTCATCAACCCTAGAAGATACATCTTTTGCAATATGAAATAAGTGAGAGCATTCAAGCAAGAAAACAGGCACTTGGCGAGAGCACTCAAGCAAAATCTAAAGTTAGGATTTATTGATTGTTAAAGTCTATTTGATAATATTCTTAGAATCTTTATTTAGGGCCAAATATTGTAAGAAGTTGTTCTGGTTATCCCCTTTGTATTTAAACAACTATAGAAAAAGTAAATAAAGAAAAAGAAAACCAAATAAATCTGAGTCCAGAATTTAATGTGTGTCCTTAAGAAATTTAATCCCCTCACTGTACCTAAGGTTTGTGGATTATTTCCTCCCAGGATAAAATAGATTAACAACTACAGAATAGTAGTACCTCAAATTCTTGTTGTTTTTGGTGAACTCAAGAACCAACAATGGCTTTCAAACAGACTCAAATTTTGTTTGTAAGAAAATATATGCAGAAGAGTAAAGAATTTTCAATGTTTGAAAAAATGCAGAAGAATCTCTATTTATAGGGAACAACAACTATGAATTTATCTGTTCAGAACAGGTATGATGCCTTTTGGAAATGAACATTACTATTTTGAAAAAAAGAAAATACACACAAAATTTTAAAAACTATTAAACTAACTTTGCGCATTAAATTAATTAATAAATAAATATCATGAAAGGAAAATATTAAGAGTGATTAAATAAACTTTATCCAAAAAATTTATCAATCAATCACATCATTTGCTGAAGCCAAAGTCAAAGTCGTAGCCAAAGCTTAGCCGAGCGAGCGACGACGACGACTGTGTGAGGGGATTCCCTTTTACTTAACTCTTTAAGAGTTTGAGTGAAAGGTAATACTTTTTCGTTTATTTTATAGATGAGGGAGAATGACTATTCATTTTCCTTTACTTGATTACCCCCTATATTTTCCTTATCACTTTATTTCCTTTCAATCTTCATTTCTCAATTCACACTTATTATTTAAACCCAATAATCATCCCCCACTTGAAAGGGGAATGACCCTTGTTTAAAACATATGCATGAACAACATGTGTGATCCATAAGTAAGGATTAATTGCATCTGGATAAGTAGGTTTCCCGTTGAACTTTCCATAGTGAACATATGTCGGATATACTTGGTCAATCGATTGATGTGATATCTTTGAGCTGTCGATCTTTGTTGTACACCTAGACAATATAAGTGACATAACTAACCTTTTAACTAGTCTTGGCTCTCATTGTTTTGTTCATTTCAGCTATGAACACTTCTTGGCTCATAAGTACATACAGAATTGGCCTTACCAGATTCTCCTTGAAGTAACTTATTCTGTAGATACCTAATGATATACCCTGCATCAAACTTAGAAACCATTAAAAGGTAATTTTACCTTATTCCTGAACATTGTCTTATCATAAGAATGAACCTTAATCATAGTTTTGAAAATGTTGAACCGTCATCAATGATTTTATTTGATCTCCTTGAACCTAGATCTTAGGATCTTCAGTCTTCTAGGTAGATTTACCGCCAAGATGATTTGTCCTCGTCCATAGTCCTATTCTATTTGATGAACTCTCAACTCCCTATCTATTTAGGACTTATGTAAGTGGATCTGACACATTATCTTTTGATTTTACATAGTCAATTGTGATAATTCCAGTAGAGAGTAGTTGCCTAATGTTATTATGTTTTCATCGTATGTGACGAGACTTACCATTATACATACTGCTCCTAGCTATTCCTATTGCCGCTTGAATATCACAATGTATGCATATAGGAGCCATTGGTTTGGTCTAAAAGAGAATATCTTCTAAGAAATTTTAAAGCCATTCAGCTTTTTCATCAGCTTTATCTAAGTGTATGAACTCAACCTACATTATAGATCAAGTTATATATGTTTGTTTGGATGATTTCCATGATATTACTCATCCACCAATGGTAAATATGTATTCACTTGTGGACTATCTCAGTTGACACAGTAATCTATATTGCATCATTATATCCTTCAACAACTACTAGATACTTGCTATAATGTAAAGCAAAGTTTTGAGTAGATTCCAAATACCCCAAAACTCATTTCATTGCCATCCAATAAGTTTGATTGGGATTACTCGTGTACTTACTTAATTTACTTAGAGCATAAGCGATGTCTGATCGTATACAATTCATGATGTATATCAAACTTCCCAACACTCTAGCATAATCTAGTAGAGATTGACTTTCACTTTTATTCTTAGCCATATCAAGGTTTAGATCAATTGGTGTTCTTGCACTTTTGTAGTTTAGGTACTTGAATCTTTCTAGTAGCATTTTGATATAATGAGATTGAGACAATGCTAGCCTTGAGGGGTTTTGTGAATCTTAATTCTTAATATCAAGTCAGTAACTCCTAGGTCTTTCATATCAAACTTACTAGTAAGCATACACTTAGTAGCATTTATGTTTGCAATATCATTACTTATTATTAACATGTTATTCACATACAAGCAAATAATGAAAGTTTTATTTGGAGTGTTCTTAATGTAAACACATTTGTCACACTCATTAATTTTGAAATCATTTGATAACATTGTTTGGTCAAATTTTGCATGCCATTGTTTGGGTGCTTGTTTGAGTTCATACAAAGACTTAACAAGTCTGTACACCTTTTCATTTCTAGGAACTATGAACTCTTTGGTTGCTCCATATAGATTTCTTCCTCCAAATCTCTATTTAAGAAGGCTGGCTTGACATCCATTTGATGAATTTCTAGATCCTACACTGCAACTAATACTATTAATGTTTGGATTGTCATAATTCTTGTTATCGGTGAGTACGTATCAAAGTAGTCAAGACCTTTATATTGTATAAATTCTTTAGCAACAAGCCTCGCTTTGTATTTATCAATAGTGTCATTGGCTTTTATTTTCCTTTTGAAATCTATTTAGACCCTAGGGGTTTATTTCCAGGAAGAAGATCAACCAATTATCATGTATGATTATTCACTATGGATTCAATTTGACTATTGACTACCTCTTTTCAATATTGTGCTGCTGAAGAAATTATAACTTCTTTGAAAGTTTGAGGATCATTTTCTAAGAAAAATGTTACAAAATCATGTCCAAAGGAAGTAGAGGTCTTTTGACATTTGCTACGCCTTGGGTTTTCCTCATTATGATCACTCTCCTTTGCTTATTCTCAAGGCCGTTTAATTCCTTTATTAGATGATTCATGTTCTTTCTTATATGGATATATTATTTCAAAGAATTCAACATTATGTGATCTATGCACTAGAATTCAATATGCTTTACTATTCAAGGCGTATCCTATGAATACATAATCAACAGTCTTAGGTCCTATTTCTGTCTTTTTATGTTTAGGAATCTGGACCTTAGCCAAATACACCCATACTTTCAAGTATTCAAGGTTAGACTTTCTTCTTTTCCATTTTCTATATGGAATAGAATGTGTTTTACTATGGTGAACTTGATTGAGTATTCGGTTAGCCATAAGGATAGCTTCCTCCCACAAGTTTTGGGGTAAACCAGAACTAATTAACATGGCATTCATCATCTCCTTAAATGTTTAATTTTTTCTTTCAGCAATTCCATTGGATTGTTGTGTATAAGGGGTTGTTGTTTAATGAAAATGCCATGTTTCAAACATATTTTCTCAAAAAGAAATTCTTATTCTCCGCCTCTATCACTCCAGATCATTTTGATCATTTTGTTAAGTTGTGTTTCCACTTCACTTTTGTACTATTTGGATGCTTCAATTGCCTCATCCTTACTACTAAGTAAATAAACATAGCAGTATCGTATACAGTCATCAATAAATGTGATGAAATACTTCTTTCCACCACAAGAAGGTATTGACTTCATGGCACAAATATCTGTGTAAATTAAGTCTAAAGGATTTGAATTCCTTTCAACAGACTTATAAGGATGCTTAACATACTTAGATTCCATACATACTTGACATTTTAACTTTTTGATTTTAAACTTTGGCAATAGATTCAAATTACTCATTTTTTGCAAGGTTTTATAATTTACATGTCCTAAATGTGAATGTCATAGATTATTTGACTCAAGTAAATAAGAAGAAGCCTGAACTTTATTATTTTCAACAATCATTACATTCAGTTTGAGAAGGCCTTCAGTAAGATAGCTTTTATTACATGCATATCATTTTTGCTAATTACAACTTTATCAGAAATAAAGACACATTTGAATCCATTCTTGACCAAAAGACAAGCAAAAACTAAGTTCTTCCTCATTTCTGGAACATGACAAACTCTGTTTAGAGTCACCATCTTGCTGGATGTCATCTTTAAACATACTTTGCCATAGCCTTTAACTTTTGCTGTGGAAGAATTTCCCATGTAAATGATCTTATTAGGTGAAGCACGAGCATATGTTGCAAAGACTTCTTTTACAGCACAAATATATGAAGTGCCTCCAAAATCTAGCCACCACTCCTTGGGGTTTCCTAGCAAGTTGCATTGAGTCAACGTGGCACATAAGTTCTCAATTTCTTTATTTTTTTATATCATATTTTCTTGATTCTCCTTTTTTTGCTTTTTTGAAGAATGACAACCAACAGCCTTGTGTCCAACCTTCCTACAGTTATGACAATTATCTTTGAACCTGTTTTTAGGCGGATTGCCTTTTGGTCAAATTAGCTTCTTTCTCTTTTTAGCATTTGGTCTTTGTTCAACAATATTTACCCCAGCTATTGTTGAGTTTGTTTACGACCTCTTTTCTGCAGCCTTATTATCCTCTTCAATTCTCAAGCAAACAATCAGATCTTCAATAGTCATCTCCTTGCGTTTATGGTTTAAATAATTCATAAATTCCTTCCAAAGTGGGGGTAACTTCTCAATGATGGTTGTCACTTGGAAAACATCATTCACAACTAGTCCTACATTAAAGATTGTGTGAGTATTGAGAACAAATTAAATATGTTCAAAACAAGTTTTAAATAAACTTATACCTTCTGCAAGAAGATCATGAATAATAACCTGCAACTCCTGAACTTGTGTAACAACAGGTTTACTGTCTATCATTTTATAGTCTACGAATTTTGCTACAATAAATTTCTTCATTCCAATATCTTCAGTTTTGTATTTCTTTTCCAAAATATCTCACAGTTCCTTGGAAGTCTTCATGTTACTGTACACAGTGTATACATCATCTTGCTGGCCACCCAGTACGTAGTTCCTATATAAATAATCTGAGTGCTTCCAGGTTTCAGTCACCAAAAGTCTTTGACCATCTGGTATTTCTTCAGCTAGTACAGGAACATTCTCATTGATGTATCTCTGTAGACTTAGGGTAGTCAAATAGAAGAACATCTTCTGCTGCCACCTTTTGAAATTAACACCAGCAAATTTTGCATATTTTTCTACTGGTGGAATCATAGGGGCATAATTTGAATGACTTGAAGATGCAGTAGATGGTATTGTAACAGTCGTCGTTTCAACATTCACTTCATTTGAGTTAGTCATTTTGTCTGTCAAAAACAAGCAAATACTCAACTCTCAGAAATTTTAGATTTTTTAAAGTAAGAAAACAGAAAGGGAAATAAAACAATTAAACTGTAAATTCCTTAAGCTTGTTATTCTTTTTGTATTTAAACAACTGTAGAAATAGTAAACAAAGAAAAATAAAACCAAATAAATCTAAGCCCACACAATTCACTATGTGTCCTTAAAGAATTTAATCCCCTCACTGTACTCGAGGTTTGTGGATTATTTCCTCCCGGGATAAAACAGACTAACAACTACAGAATAGCAGTATCTCAAAATCTTCTAGTTTTTGGCGAACTCAAGAACTAGCAATGAATTCACACAAACTTGAATTTTGTTTGTAAGAAAATTTATGCAGAAGAAGAAGAATTTTCAATATTTAAAAAAATGCAGAAGGCTCTCTATTTATAGGGAACAACAGGTGTGAATCCACTTCTTCAGAATAGTCTCATATGTTCAGAACAGGTATATGCCTTTTAGGAATGAACATGACTATTTTGAAAGAAAAGAAATACGTGCGAAATGTAAAAATCTGTTAAACTAATTTCAAACATTAAATTAATTGATAAATAACTCATAAATTGATTTAATTAATAAAAAATTAAATGATTAATTAATAATATCAGAAAAGGAAAATATTAGGACTGATTAAATAAATTTATTAATCACATCACATCATTTGCCGAAATCGAATTTGAGTGACGACGGCGTGAGAGGGTCCCTTTTACTTGGCTCTTTAAGAGTTAGAATGAGTGTTTCTCAGTATAAGGACACCACTTTTTCTCTATTTTTTAGATAAAGGATAATGACTCTTCATTTCTCTTTACTTGTTAGAGTAGTAAAGTTTGGAATATGTACTGACATGGTTTGTTTGATACGAAAGTAGGAATATAACTACTCTCAATTATTTGATGCAGTATAAGTAGAGTAACTATATTCCTACTTTCGCATCAAACAAACCATGTCAGTACATATTCCAAACTTTACCAACCCATAAAAGTTCTATAGTACAGTAATCCCTCTGTCAATTACAGGTTTAGAGACATAATATGTTGACCATGAACTTGTGCAGTTGGTAATAAAAACTATAGGGCAGTTGTACAATTTTATCTCTACTTACAAGCTTAAACATTTAAATATTGTTGCTCTTTTTTCTTATAAACAATTAATCTCTTCTCCGTTTATAGTTTTTAGCTTTGTTTATTGTTTTGGACTTTGTAGTAAGATCATTTGTTTAAGTGACTCTCGTAACGTGCACCTAACTCATATATAATGACACACCACACATCGTGCTCTTAACATTAGGCCAAAGGCTTGGGATAATCTATTTGTGTGTGAAATATTAAGATACTCGAAGTCAGATTGAATAATGTGGACTCACGAGTTTGTTGATTGTATGTATACTCTTTTTCTTTAAAGACTAATATCGGTTATGATGTCATTTCTGACTGCATATCTTAATAGTAATCCTATATTCAGGGTTCAATAAATTTATAAAGCTGGACAAAGTGTGTGTTTGGTAAGGAAAAAAACATTCTCTAGAAAATGTTTTGAATTTTTTCATGTTTGTTATGCTTAAATGTTTTGGAAAATATTTTCTAAATCAACTTATTTTTCTCAAATTTAAAGAAAATAACTTTCTTCAAAAGAATAAGAAAAATATTGTCTAGAGTTCTCCTCCAACCTCAAATTACAATGTCTTTTTTCTTATCTCACCTCTACCTCGAACTTTTACCAGCCTTCCTCCCCTTTGTCACTCCTTGAACGTATACCCTAAAGCATAATTGTTAGACCCCGTAATTTAATTCAATTGAAGTTAATCGTCCAATTGAAAAAGTTATGATGAACATGGCGTAATTTAA
>JAOTQJ010019529.1:4154-17020 GCA_025642045.1 Solanum sejunctum | reverse complement strand
ATAAAACAGAGGAAACTCTGTCAAAATTTTTGTGAAATTCCTTAGCTGTCGTAAGTAAAGATTCAGTATAAGTGGTTTTCGCGGTGTCCTATCGACACCATTCACGGCCCCTCGATTGGGTCGTGACAGCCTTACATTGCATATGAGAGTGAGGCATACCACATAGTTCATAACCCCTTCATATAAATACATTGCATAACCTCAAATCATACACGAGGGTAAGGGGTACAACATAGTTCATAACCCCTACATGTAGAAATGAGTAAGTGAATAGCACATGAGAGTAGAACATAGCATAAGTCATAACCCCTATATGTGTGTACCTTAAATAACCTCAAACCATACACGAGGGTAAGGAGCACAACATAGTTCATAACCCCTATATGTAAAAATTGGCCTTGTACTAGAGGGTAAGGAGCATAACATAGTTCATAACCCCTATATGTAAAAATTGGCCTTGTACTAGAGGGTAAAGCGTATAACATAGTCCATAACTCCTTCTAGTAGGTTTCACAATTTACAAGAGCATAAACTTAGCATAAGGACTCATTAACTCATCAATGATTCCCAAGAACATCACAACATGAGAGCCTAGCAATTCACTTGCAATACCATAGGTGCTTTACATGATTTAATCACACATATATACATTCCTTTCATCATCATATACTCATTCAACTTATAAGACATGTATTGGACCTTCAATTCCACAAGAAAATTATAATCGGACATTTTATCAAATACTTGACGGGTGTATAATACTAGTGTAAAATGATAGAACTCAAGAGTGAAATCATGCAAGAAAATTTATTGTAAAACCATCAATAGATACTTAGTAACACCTTCAACAACATAAATCAAAATCCTTCATCAAATCTCACAATAGACCTTAGATTCATAGCCTAAAACATAGTAAAATAGTCACAATTTCATAAACCCCAACATAGTATGCAGTGAATTTCATAATAAATAAGACCCATAAATAAATAAGACCCACAAGTAAATTAACTTTAAATCATGCAACCAGTTGCCTGATCTACGCATCCATCCTATAAATCTGGGAGGACAAGTATCTCATGGTAGGAGGACCAAACTGAAGTAGTCCTGAAGAAACTAAAAGACGTATAGCTCCTGAAGTAGAACTCCCGCCTCTAATCCTGGCTTTGTGAACTACCCAAAATGAGGATCTAAAACATCAATCCATCTCTTTCTTTGTCCCCTTGGGGATCATCTCTTCTTCAGTGGATAGATATCTTTGGCTGACCTCTTCTCCTCACTAGTGGGTCGAACAGACACCCCTGCCTCATAGCATAGTTTGGAAATTAGTGAGGAGCATACTAAGCTCTTAGCCCTCCATTAGGCCACTTCTGCAATCTGATCCACTATGATTTGTCCTACATTAACCTAAAGACTATCCAAGATAGCGGCAATATAAGTGCATGGTCCAAATTCACCTCCGAGTTATGTGTAGAGAGAATGACCTGAGCACAAATGATGGAAAGCCAATACCGTGAACTCATGTGAGTTAACATCTCTATGTGAAGTGAACTACTCCAGAGAAACTCCATCATGCAACTTGTTTACAACCACTGAGTACCCAACTCTCGATAACTCTTTTTATACACCTAGTTGTCAGCACCTGGCAGTCCATAGATGGCATTGATAGTCACCAAGATGAAATCGATTCTCACTCCTCAGATCATCATAGCCTTTTCCTCTCCAAAGTTAGTATCTGAGGCATTGGCATAGAATTTGGCAACTATGGTGATAGGTTCATTTGTAAAGCACAAGCAACCTGAAGTTTAGAGCTGGCTAAAGGAATACGACATCTTTTCGTCCAGTTTGTACAAGCGAATCCCCCTTTCTCTTATCATGGGTTAGCCCAAATACTCATTATATTTTCGGGCACATTTGGCTGAGAGAAAACAGCTTTGATCAAAGTAGGCTTCTTCTCCCACTTTTGGAAAGATTTCACCCTCATAAAGTGTTTACTCGGGATTCATTTTTAACTAATTAGACCTTCAATCAAAATCAACATAAGAAAAATATCTTATAGACATTTCAACCATGCGTTAGAAAGAATTTATACCAAGGAAGTTATTTGGAAGTAATCTGGATTAAACAGTGAAGCTTGCTATTTTTTTGCACAGTAAACTATTGTTCTCTATGTCCACTACCACACAGGTGTGATCCCGGAGTTCCAGTTACTCTAGTCTTCTACCTTCGTAGGAGGTTATCTACCATCACAAAGAGCCAAGAATTTCTAGTGCATTCACGACAAAGTGTCCATGTTCGTGAAAAGTAACAGTCATTAGCATCAATTTTTATAGGGGCATATTGTCAAACATACGAGAAGCATACATTCACAACATCAATTTGACAAAAAAACACCACCACATATAACCTCCGATAGCATACAAACACTATCCAATCAACACTCACTTAGTTAGCCTCACAATTCATTTCAACTTTTAGCATTTAGGCCCATAAATTGGCTCCTAAAAATGCCCAGAGGTGAGGAACCATAGTGAACACAATTTCTTATCAAGAAAACAAAAATGGAGAAAGAGAGAATTTGTATAATAGTGTAACATAATAAATAATGAATTTAGCCGATTGACGTTCACTACTGGTCAAGCTATTTTCATGCCTATAAAATTTTCTATTGATGAGGAAGAATGGAGAAGGGGTAGGAAGAACATACGTTTGATTGAAGAACTAAAAGGATGAAGAGCGAAGCACTTAGCCTTTCTTAAAGATTTATAAGGTCAAAACTTCTTGAAGAATGATTTTACCTCACTCTGTGATTAGCTATGCCCATGATCTTCTTTTTCTGAATGTATCAGACAAAGTCAAAAGTGACTTGTCTTTTCAACCATGACACTCGTTGAGTGTTCCACCTTCATGGAAAGTAAGGCACAAAACCACATCATTGAATCCCCACTCTACATTTATTGAACTAGACTGCCTTCACAGAGCTTTACTAAGTGCTAGACCTTGGCCCAGTTTCCACAACTTTGGGCGATCCCAAGCTTATTTTGGTGGTTCATCCTTTGCTGATAGGCGTTGTCTGGGCCCCAAAGTGTGGTCAAAATAGCCTAGTTTCATTCTTTTGCAATTTTTGTTAGTGTTTCCACCCATTTCTTCAAATCTAATCGTCTTAGTACTTCAAAACTTGTACAAGTCCATTACCAAAGACTTGAAAATTGTGAGGGTTAGCTAAAAATCAAAAACCAAAATTAAGGAACTACTCTAAATATTTTAAATACAAGAATTTATTAAAATAATGAACAAAATTTGATTCACTAACCATTTGTGTTTTCACTTTGAGGCAGTGAATCCTCTCCCCAATTTCAAGATGTTTTGCAATTTGAGCTCATGAAGAGGGTGATGAGAAGCCATCAATATTTTCCATCGGTCTCTCCACTTTGAGGACTTGAATTGTCTACCCAACTTGTCATCAACTTTCCTTTTTTATTCGTTGGGTAGACATGGGAGTGTCAAGAGGCCTCTTTCAAATTGAACTTCACATTTTGTAACCTCTAAGCAGGAAACACTCCTAACTTCAAATGAACTAAAGTTTCCATTTAAGATTTCCATGGCTTTTTCTTGCAACTTTAGTATCATTTCCTCAATTTTGTCCTCTTAGATAATTTTTAGCCTTAATGTCATACATTAGCCCCATATTTCTTCCATATCAAGCACCACTCCTTCTTCTTGAGACTCTAATTCATGGTTGATCAGCATGGATCTGGGAACCTCACCTACTCCGTTGCTTAGCTTCAAGTCGACCTCCAAAACATTAATTTCCCATTACAAACGATCCAACTCATAACCTCTAGCAACAAATAAGCTCTTGAGATCATCCCCTATGTTGACAAATTGGTGTCATTTAGGCCACTTTTTTGTAAGTCTAAAACTCAAGTTCATGAGACAATCTTGGCTCATAACACTCTCATACCTATTCATATCGTCAACACCATTTTGCTCACCATGAAGTGCAATACTCCGAAGGAGATAGAAAAAGGGCTTACATTCATCAAGCAAGCTATTATTACAATTAGCCATATAAAAAAAGAAAAACAAAGAAAACAAAAAGAAGTACTGACTAAACAAATTAAAAAGAGTAAACTACAAGTCCTAAATCAACTCAATAGGCCTATTGTTCCACAGCAATGGAGCCATTTTTGATGTCGCTCAACCTTGTTACTCAAAGGAAGTAAGGGCAGTCATCATCAGCATAATAACCCAACTTTATAGCTTAGGATCCAATCCTACAAGAAATACTATATCGACAATTAAGTAAAGCAAGGACCTATGGCTACTAGATTTTGACTCGACAAGCGAATACCAAGCAAGTATTCTAACAAAATAGGGGGAAACTAACCTAACAACTACTCTTAAGAAAATTGGGTAAGGATTAATAAAGTAAGGATATGAGATATGGGATATGGGAATCAATAAAAATTCAATCAATCCATTATGTTAGCATCAAATTAACTCTATGAGTAGGCTAGGTTGCTTGTAATCACCCCTTATCATGGATGAATGTGATGTTTCACAAGAGCCAACTATGGCCTGTTACACGAACTACTCAAAGACATGTTTGGTTTGCCCACCTCAAAGCAAAACTCCCAAGACCTTAGCCATTGAGTCTCTTTGAGGCTGTCAACACATAAACCCATGACTGTCATGCAACCTTTTGCTTTAGGTACATTCGCTAAAGCAATAATTGAAGATCTAAGCTAGATTCAAGTTTGCAACCTCAAATCTAAGATATACATGAATATATGCATGAACCCATAAACCAATTCAAATAATCAAAGAAATTTGGGAGAAACCCATTTGATTTACAAGTAAATGATCAACTAAGCATAAAAGCAAGAGAAATAATCAAGACCTGTATACAAACTATAATCCAAGCTCAATTAAATCTACAAATTAAGCATTCAAAAACAAGGAAAGAAAGAGTGAGTGAAAGATAAATATAAGTGAAGCCCACACTCTTCAATCCACTCAAGAATTTGTAGAAAACTTGCTCTAAATCTTCACTCTCAAAGAAAATCTACCTAAGGTATATTTTTCTTCTTTAAGAATGTTTGTATTCTATTCTTAGGTTTGAATGTATAAATAGAAATGACTGGGAGTGCGTGTATATATGATTTGGGATTAAAAATGGTGAATTTCCAAAACTACCCCAATGTTGGTCACTGCAATATTTCGCGATCGCGCTCAATATTCCGCGATGGCAAAGAGTTATATTTCTTTTTGCTCTGCCTAGCACTTAGCTCTAGAGCATTCATGCTTCTCTAAATGCCACAACTCCATGATCACGGGCCTGACTGCCATGTTCGTGGAGTATAACTGCTTCCAGGTATCATTTTATGCAATTTTACCTCCTTTTGGCTCCAATTCAGCTCCAACTTCAATTCTTCTTAGCAAAGCCAAATCTAAACCATATGCACCTATAACATACACCATTCAAAATATAATTAGCCTCAAGTTATAAAATTAACAACATAAAATCATAAGAAAAGAGTAAGAAATAAGTGTAAGTTATATACTGATCACTTATGAGTTGGTATTGCCATTGAGAATATTAGCAATTTATCCAGTATTTCATATCTCCATACTCCACTAGTACATTCTAGATGAGTCACATGTGATTTCTTATGACTAGTTGAGTTGGGTTTAGACTTGTATTACAAGGAGGAGCCGGTAGCTATATTGGATAAGCAGGTCCAGAGGTTAAGCACTATGGATACACCTTTAGTGAAGATTTAGTCGCGTCACTGTTCTATTGAGAAGGCTACTTAGAAGTTGGAGTCAGACATGCGGGTCAGATATCCCAGCCTTTTTTAGGCTTTAGGTACCTTTTTTCCTTTATGTTTGAGGATGAACATCATTTTTAATGGTGAATAATGTAATGACCTTGCTGGTCATTTTTTAGTCTATCTGTAAAAGCTACTATTTTGCCCTTTTATAAGTTGTTTTGGACCTATTTTGAACTATCTGTGTGGTTAAAATTGAAATCTTGTGCTTTAAAAGTAAAAAATATGAGTTTTGACATTTTTTGGAAGCTTAAGTTGTTGAAAAAGTAAGTTTTTATAGCATTTTGAATATTGTGTGCCTGATCAAAAATTCGTCAATCTCATTAGCTCTAGAACATTGAATCTGGTCTAGGAGAAGTTATGAATTGAATTTAGAGTTAAAACAGAGATTTTGGACCCAAAGATGCATTTTCAGTTGTTTTCGGAGCCAAAGTTTAACTTTGGTCAACATTCGGAGTTCGAAAGCTTGGATTGAAATCTTAATAGTTCCTACAGTTTTAAATGGTGAAATTAACACTTGAAATGTCCTCACTGTAATTTTTGGGAGTTTTCAAGGGCATTTTGGTATTTTTGAGTTTTAAACTAGCTTATTGCGTTTTACCGGCAACTATGTCGAGAAAATCTCAAAATCAAATTTTAAGTATTTCGTTGAGTTTGAATCATCATTTCTAGTATGAATACATGTATGATTCACATAAATCGAGTTCTAAATGAACTCCGAGGGTCCATTGGAGAATTAAATTGAGCTGGTGCAAACAATTCTGGTGCAACCTGTTCGCGAAGTTCTATGTGAATTGAACTTCACATTTAGAACTTCGCGTTCGCAGAGTATTAAATTTGTTGATCAGTTTTAAATATGAGAAAACATTAATTTTAAGCCATTTTCAATATTTCAAGCTTTCGTGAGGCGATTTTGACGAGACTTTTTGTGGAAAACTCTTGGGTAAGTCTTTCTTCCTTCAACTTAATTAATGTCTACTACTTTTATCTTGATTTTATCTTGAGTTTCATTATTTTGGATTATTAGAATTGGGATTATCGTGGCTTTGAATGAGAAACTCTCATTGTTAATTTCTCCCTCAATTTGAATTTGATTTTAGTAGAATTTTCACCCACGAACTCCTTTGCTCGCGTAGAATCATAATTTCAGTCAATTTTCATATTTAGAAACTTTAAAATTTAGCCTTAGTTTTGATCATTTTCCTCCTATGTTTAATTCGTGTCAATATAGATATCAAAATCCATGTCTTGATGCATAATATCTATTTCTGATAATGGTTGGTTGATTTGGAGAACATTTGAAGGCTTGGGTTGATTGAAAGCTTGGTTCGAGTGCAGTTTTGGTATTGAGGTAGCTCTAGATAACCTTTTTAGGACTAGATTTGAGTTGTTGGATATGTTTATGTGATGATTATAAGATTTAGGATGTTTCATGAGTAATAGGATTGATATGATAGTATTTTGGTAATAATGTAATATCAGTTATGTTAGAACGGGAGTAAACTGTAACCTGGTTGGTAAATTGAGATGTATTCTTGAAATTTGGGATATTCTGGATGTCATTGAGATAATATGAGATTTGTGATATCATTTGGTTAGTTTTGTGGTAGATTGATGGTAATTGTGATACCTTCAAAAATCATGTGCATATTTTTGGACTTGCAGAGTTTGGTTTAATTAGTATTTTACCTATTGACGATAGTATGGTGATTTGAGACTGTTGATGGTATTATGGTACCAGTTGAGATACTTGATATTGCCTTTTTTGCTATTATGATTATTATTACTCTGTCATATTATCACATGGTTGTTATATACTTGATGTATGGCATTGGCATGTATTCATCTCATATTGCACATGTCCATCGTCCCTGCGATAATTGTGGTTCCACCTTATATATGGCCTGCGATGCCGTGAAGTTTTATCTTGTATCTTTAGCTCGATAGATGTATACACCGGCCCTGTAACGATCATGATTACACGTATATGGCATGTGAGCCCCATATTCTATCTGGTAAGTTTAGCTCGATAGATGTGTACATTGACCCTGCGACAATCGTGATTTCACCTCAGACATGGCTTGCGATGCTATTGCATTCACGCATCCCATTAGCATTATATCATTGATTGTACTTGTTATCTTTAAATGTTCTTATATATGCTTATACAATTTCTCCTACCCAGTCAGTTAATCCTACTTAGTACATTTCGTTATACTCACCCTTACTTTGTTTCCTTTCAACAAATTAAGCACAAGGACCCCCACAGGGTAGTTAATTTATTGTTCAGTATTTTTTGTCATTACCAGATTCAACAGTGAGACTCAGATTTAGAGTTGCCGATGTTTCTTTAAGACTTCTTCTTATTGTTATCTATTTCAGACTATGTATTTTTTTAAGATAGCTTGTATTTACTTACTCATACTACTTAGAAGCTCTTGTACTCGTGACACCAAGTTTTGGGATTATTTAACTTATGTGTTATGGTTGCTTTTATTTGATTTTACTTTCTTTAGTTGTGATTCGATTTTGGGTCGTGACACTACTATGGATGATGGACCCAAATATTTAAAGTTATCTCTTGGGAATAAATTGAGGGGGAAGCTTCACTTTGATGTCTACTTCAATCTTCGAAATACTGAATTTGCATGCAAGTATTCCATTTTGTTTCTGCTCCGTTTGAACCCATTAAATTCCAAAGTATGTCTCCAACCCTCCAACTTATCGTTAACTTTATCTCGAGTCTCATCAATGAATACTATGTCATCCACAAATAGCATATACTATGGAACCTCTTCCTGAATAGACTGTGTCATCTCATGCATTAGTAAGGCAAAATGCAAAGAGCTTAACACAAATGCTTGATGAAGTCTCATCTCAATAGGAAAATACTCTCAGTCTCCTTGCACCATTCTTACTCAAGTTTTTTCTATCATATATGTCATTTATTACCCTAATATATACCATTGGAACGTCTTTCTCCTCTAGACACCTCCGTAGGACATCCCTCGAAACTTTGTCATATGCCTTCTTAAAATCAATGAACACCATATGAAGATCCTTCTTTCTTTTGCTATATTTCTCCACTAGTCTCTGAACAAGATAAATTGCTTCAATAGTCGACTACCCCAACATAAATTCAATTTGATTCTCAGATATTGACACTTCTTTTCTCCTCCTCGTTTGTACCACTCTCTCTCTCACTTTCATAGTGTGGCTTAGCAACTTGATATCCATATAATTGTTACAATTTTGAATATCGCCCTTGTTCTTGTACAATGGAATCATTATACTCCTCTATTCATCAGGCACCTTACCAGTCTTTATAATAGCATTAAGTAACTTAGTCAACCACTCCATACCATCTTTGGCCGTGCTCTTCCACAAATCTATTAGAATCTTATCAGTTTCGATCGTTCTCCCTTTGTTCATCCTACTAATAGCATGTCTAACCTCCTTAGCTATGAAATGCATACAACAACCAAAATCTCGATGACTATCAGAGTGTGCCAAATCACTAACTCAATACCTCTGTCTCCTATATCGTTTAAGAGTTTATAAAAGTAAGCTTGCCACCTTTTTCACCTAGCTCAACATACAAGTATTGAAACATTGATATATTAACATTTGTGACTACCGTCTTCACTTCTGTCTTCGCCGTCTTATAGATATTCTTAAGCCTTTATTTTCATCCTCATCTATGCACTCCAACCACTTTGTATAGGCAATCTTATTTGCTTTCACTTTGCCTTGAACTTCTCCATTCCACCACCAGTCACCTTGATGTCCACCAAAGGTCCCTCTCAAAACCTTTAGTACCTCGGTAGCTACTTTTCTAATGCAATCAACAGTAGTGTTTCACATAGTATTCACATCTCCGCTACTACTCCAAGCTCTCAAACTACTTAACTTTTCCCCTATCTCTCAAAAAAGGACAAGAGTCAAGCCTTCCCATATAATCCATGGTTGGGCAGACATAGTCTTTTTCCTCTTATACCTCTTAATTTTTAAATGCATCACTATAAGCCTATGTTGAGTGAGAATATTTTACTCGAAATAACCTTGCAATTCTTACAAATGCTTCTATCAGTCTTCTGGAGGGTGAGTAATCAATTTCAATCTTAGCTACTGTACCATGAAAGGTAATCAAGTGATTTTCCTCATAGGGAAACATAAGTTAGCAATTACTAACTCAATGGTTTTAACAAAATCGAAGAGAGATGTCGCACCTCCATTCTTTTCCCAAAAATCAAAGCCTCAGTGAACAACCTCTAAACCACTAGAAGTTGCCCTGATATTCCCATTAAAATCTACTCTAATAAAAATATTTTTTGTGTCTGGTATACCTTTCACAACCTCATCTAAGTCCTCCTAAAAGAGCTTTTTGACTTCTTCATCTAGGCCCACTTGAGGCACATAGGCACTAACTACATTCACCATATGACTATCGATCACAAGTTTAATATACATCATCGTATTATTAATCATCCTAACCTCAATCACATACTTCCTAAGGTCCTCATCTACTCCATTTTTATCCCTATAGCCACTAGAGTTCCATAATTTAAACCCTTCTATGTTCAGAGATTTAGTACCTACCCAACTGATCTCCTGAACACTTGTTATATTAATTTGTCTCCTCTTAGGACTCTTCATTAACTTCTTGGACTTCCTTGTAAGTGATCTTATGTTTCACGATTCTACTCTTGACTTAAGTAAGCTTGTTCCCCTCTTACCACTATACCCCTTGCCTTCGACCCTAACCGACGATATGACCCTAATACACTATTAGACCTTAACGCCACTAAACTAAGAACTATTAACTCAATACATTACAGAAGATCAAGAAAATACAATAGTATACAAAATAATAAAATATACGCTAGGCACAATGCACAATAATAAACATGCAACAATAAAAACTCAAAAAAATAATATTAATGAGCAATTTTAACTTCCACACAAACAAGTAAAAGAAGAGAAAATCAATTCAATTTCACAATAAATGTTACCAAGAAAAGTAACTATAATGAGATATGCTAAAATATTGTACAATTGATCAAGAGATAAATAGTCAAAGGGCAGAAATAAACAAGGTCAAAAATGGATAAAATATAAAAGATATGTAATAGTATACAATCAAGAACTTGGGCAAAAAGATATATCTAAATAGAGAGAATTAGTTGAGAAGAACTCTAAATAGCTCAAATTTGTATAAAGCAATGAAAACAAATCTGAAAATTCAAAATTAAAGGCAACCTAAACAAATATGAAGTTAATTTGGAAATATAGAACATGGAACTTGAAGAGAACCCCAAATCTGACTCTTGCAATTTGTTCTTGAATGGGTAAGTATTGAATGTTGGATAAATCTCATATGAATTAACTCAATCAAGAGTCTTTTATATTGTTATCAAGTTGATGTCTTGAATTGAATCTCTTGAAAAGTTTTCAGAAAGCCAAAAAGAATATTTTTTTTGAAAGAAGTTGATGAAAAACTTGTAAATTTTAATTTGTCCTGAAATATCATATCTTGTGCAATTAATGTACTTAGATATCTTGTTATAACTATTATTTTATTCATAGATGGAGAGATTGAAATATGATCAATTGTAAATCTTGATATGAATGTCTTTATCGTTAAAAATATTATTAAGTTTATGAATACTCAGAGCATTTATCTGATATAAAAAGACTTAATCTTAAATATTTTGTGTTTATATGTGAGAGTATTGTCATATCTTGAAGTTCTATAAAGTAATTTATCATAAATGCTCTATCAAATCATGATGAGATAATAGTTATTCATAAAGTAAGTAATCATGATGAGATAATAGTTATTCATAAAGTAAGTCGGAAATGTATATGACTGAAATTGATGATACATCTTATTCGAGGAAAATATAATTTGAAATGAGACAACATATTCATAATTTTT
Source organism: Solanum sejunctum (assembly GCA_025642045.1). NCBI lineage: Eukaryota > Viridiplantae > Streptophyta > Magnoliopsida > Solanales > Solanaceae > Solanum > Solanum sejunctum. The sequence continues at coordinate 5,251 of JAOTQJ010019529.1, read as the reverse complement.
TATGAAAATAATGCAACATGCATAGTAGAATTAAAAAAATAATTTGTAAAAAGAGATAGATTGAATCACGTTTTATCTAAGCTGGGAGAGTTAATTAAGGGTGACAAAAGAGTCCCAAAATTTAAAAAAAATGTGACACAAGTTTTAATTATTGAGTAGAGGTGACAATCTTAAGATTAATACTAATTACACTAATTCTAAATTTTATTGTTTACACAAAAGACTATTTTCTCCATCCCCATTTTATCCCTTCCCACCCTTTTGTTGTCGCCCCCCTCCCCCTCCACCCCCCTCCTTTGTTGCAATCATCGCCGTCAGCACCTCTGGCCACCACCAATTTTTCCTCTTGTTTCTCTATGGCCACCCACTCCTTCCTCCATCGCAATCACCATTTTTTCTTCCATCATCGCCACTTTCTCATCCTTCACCACTATCTTTTTCTTCTCTTCTTCTCCTCCATCATCATCATTGCCACTTTCTTCTCCTCCATCACCGATGTCACAACAACCATGATCTTCACCTTCGTTATTACCATCAACATCTCCTTTGTGGCCATAACCACTCATTCTTCTTCACCTGACTTCCTGTCAAAAAATCAAACAGTTGTTGAAGTCGTCAGATCAATTATGCAAAAGCCATTAAACTAATTTTAACAATTGATGGAATAACTTAAACAACTATTGAAGTTGCCATAGCAACTAATATAGTTATTGCATCAACTTCAGTAATTGCTGCAGAAACTTCAGCAATTGCTTAGCAACTACAACAATTGTTGTGTGTATAGATTTTCTTCAATAACTTTAAAAAAATAAAATTCTATTTTGCAGATTTTCTTCAATGGCAGAAATGAAAAATCTTCAAAAATTTTAAACTAAAGTAAACTAGTTTACAAGAATAAAGACTAAAAAAATACGCTAAAAATGACGAATGTTGACAATAATAATGACATCAACATAGTTGATTAAAAGAAGAAAAAGAAAATAGTGGAAGAGAGAGAGAAAGCAAGAAGATGAAGAAGAAGAAGAAGAAGAAGAAGAAGAAGAAGAAGAAGAGGGGGAGGAGAGGAGGAAAATATGAGAGAAAGATATGGGAGACAA